>JANRGW010041138.1:0-36127 GCA_024733675.1 Psilopsiagon aymara | reverse complement strand
TATGAGGAAGAAATTCTTTATTGTAAGGGTGATGAGGCACTGGAATGGGTTGCCCAGGGAAGTTGTGAATGCTCCATCACTGGCGGTGTTCAAGGCGGGGTTGGACAGAGCCTTTTGTGACATGATTTAGCAAAAGGTGTCCCTGCTCATAACAGGGTGATTGGAACTTGGTAAACTTAAGGTCCTTTCCAACCCTAACTGTTCTATGATTCTGTGAGTTCTGAGCTCTTATTGTTCAGAAGTAAACAGATGCATTAATTCCCTGGGTTCATGAGGGCCACAGCCTGTGATTGTTAGGTTTTATTATCCATAGGTTTTGGGGGAATGCTCTGCCTTTCTCCTATTCCTATTAATGCACTTAAAGGTGAAGAGACAGGAAGTCTCACAGGGTTGGCTTCTTTGAAAAGCAGCAATCTTCTTGTCTTTAGTCACTGCTTAAATATATTGAGTATTTTTGGGGAAAACAACCAAACATACCTCAAAATGGTGGATTTATTTGGAATAAAAGAAAACATTGAGTAGGAGTATTCAATCTTGTCAATCATCTCAGAAGGAACAACTGATGTTTTGGGGAGAAAATTGCAATATTGTTATCACAAACTCATAGCACAATAAGTAGAGTTATTCATATAGTGCTTTTTCTCCCTCATTTTTCCAGGGTAATAGCAGGCTTCGAAATGAGGTGGCCTCAAGAGAGTTAGGAGTTAACTGTCCTCTTTTATGTCTGCCATGGATGGGAAAAAAACTGGTTGGAAAATCTCATGGAAATAAAATATGTGCTTTGCTGAAGATGGAAAATATAAGCATAGACAATCAAAGTCTTATTTGCTACTTGAGTGCTGTGGTTAGATGGGACTGCTCACTAGGGAAGGTATATATGGGATAGTTTCACAGAAACAAGAGGGCTAATTATGTGGGAAGTATCTTGGACCAGAACAAAATGCTGCAAACACCCTTGCTGTGCCGTCACCCTCACCAAAGACAAAACCAAAAATCCCACCTGTTTTTCAGCATTTGTTCCTCTTCTTGATTAGAAGTTGCTTTCATTTCCAAATGTGGAGTGAAAAACAGCAGTTATCAGCATAATGAAATTAGTGCCTCCAGGTACTTTTTGTCACTGTGATATTGTCTGCAAGGCATTGGCTCCTGTGGCACTGGTAGGGCATTGCTGGCCATGACCAGCACCCCACCACGGTCTCCTCCTACCCTGCCTGGTTTTATT
This sequence comes from Psilopsiagon aymara, assembly GCA_024733675.1. Taxonomy (NCBI): domain Eukaryota; kingdom Metazoa; phylum Chordata; class Aves; order Psittaciformes; family Psittacidae; genus Psilopsiagon; species Psilopsiagon aymara. The sequence continues at coordinate 34,905 of JANRGW010041138.1, read as the reverse complement.
CTGATTCATCAACTTTTCTTTGGAAGAGGAATGGTAATTTGGAAGAAAGGAAGGGGCTTGGCTGGCATTCTAGGTAGAGTCCCAGTGGTTAAAGAGAGAGAGTCCCATTGTGAGCCAAGCCCAACAGATTGCCACTGCCCCAGATAATGTTCCTCTGTGGTGATGGCAGCTGCAGGCCCTGTGGTGCTGGGACAACCCAGATCCCACTGGAGCAAGTGCCAAGGAACTCAGGTCTGCAGTGAGTGCTGTGATGCAAAAAGATCTAGGTGGACACCAAGGATGGATGGTGACAAAAGCTGGTATGGAGTCTGAACCATTCTGTCCTACCTGTGTCCCACTGTGATTGCATCTGCTTCTAGCAAAAACATGACATTTGTGTCCCCCCTTTTCTTTTGTTCTGTGCTTACCCAGGGCCAGGGTCATTTCTACCCTCCTCCTCTTGCAACTGTGGTGGAAATGGCAGAATAGCACAGCAGACATCCTGGGCCTCTTCCTTAGCAGTCATCCAAGCCCAGGTTTGTCCTTTCCTCAGGACGTTCAGCTCTGGGATGGTCTGGCCTCTCCTTGGGCAGGTGAAAGTCAGTGCAGGTGATCTGACTAGCACTGTATCAAGTTCTTTAAGTTCAAAGTGTTTTAGAAACAACAGCCAATGCATCTTTGAGCTTTGCTTTAGTACTGACAAGTTAAAATTCCCACAGGAGAAAACAAGTCCCCCATGGTATCTCTATGGCACATCTGTTAAGGTCTTGGTATGTTATGATGTAGTATATTTCAGTCTGAATGCAGATAAAATGTCCTTGATAAAGGAAGTCCAAGTATTTTGTTGTTGAGGGTAGCCAGCAAATTGACTGTGCTGTCCCAGCCATCAGTAAATCTCTACTGAATCTGGATATGGCAGGTATTCATTAACTTTATTATTTCCCAGAAATTTCACACAGGAGGGCTCAAACCAATTTTCCTTCAGTCCCAAGAGCTCCTAATAGCTTATAGCTCTGATTTTAGTCTTGTATTTTTCTGCTGTTTACCCATCAACTAGTTTGGACAATGAGAGAACATTACTGGTTTACAGTGCCTTTATAGCCCAATGCTATTCTTGTGATTCTATAGCAACTAAAATTTTGAAGAGAATGTGGGAATGTTCTGTCCAATTTTTGTGACAAATATCTGTCACTTGGTTTGCCTACTTCTTCCCTTGTTATTGCCCACGCAGCCTTCAGTTCTGTCCTGGAAAGAAATGAAAAACTTGCAAAGGCAAGAGAAAACCTACTCACTTGTGCTGACATTAAGAAGCTGGGGGTGTATTACACAATTCAGTGGCTTTAAGGGGAGCAGCTTATAAGCTTCTGCTTCCCCCTGCCCCTCACTCCTTTCCCTGCCATGTGCCTCATCATTCCTCCTCAGTTTTACTGGTAGAATTGTTAAAAAATAATGTTTTCTTGAGGCTTTACTTGTGAAAGAATGATAAGAAGGGAGTAGGTGAAATGATCAGTTAGGCTGGTTGGATAGCCGCTGTGTACTGACTGCATGTCATCCAGTAACTAGATGTCCCATTGCCCTTGCAATGATGATGATGGTGATGTCTTACAGGTAAGCAGTAGTTGAAGCCAGAAAAGGCATCAAATGATATTACTAGGATGTTGAAAGGAAACAACATACGGCAGGAATGATATTTGTCACTTCAGGCACAGGTATGTGAGTGTTATTCTGTACCCACGTTCTCAGGCTGAAGATATTATTGGTAATTGTGTGGCACCAGTGATAGAGAAACTTGGTTTTGCCTACCTCTGATGAAGCCTCTCTGATGAAGATCTCTCTGTGGTGAGAGAGGTCTCTTAGTGTCATTCCTTGGCAGACTGCAGAGCTCTCAACTTTGGGGCAGGAAAACATAAAATCTGCTTATCACTGAAGCTAGTGGAGACTGTGTTGGATATCTTGGGTGCCTTACATAGAAAAATGTCATCGTGTGTCTGTGAGGCCATATCCTTTTGTGCTCACAGGTGAGGCTGACTGTTATTTCTAGTAGACCTGCTTTACCTTCAGGTGGTAGTTAGGCAGCATCAGTTGTAACTGCTGCCTCAGCAGCTCACTGCTCTGTCTGTCCTCTCCGACTTGGTCTCTTTAGACTTCTTATTTCTGTGAGAGGCTGAGTAGCTCTTGATCACGGTCCTCCACTTTAGTGCTTGGTTATACCAGCTGCACAACCCAGGAATCTTAGAATGCATATAACTGTGGGAGAGCACAGTATAGCTACAGGATTTTCTTTGGATTGACTTGAAGGTGAAATACATGGAGGGGACGTGTGCAACTACTGCCCTTAATTCATGCCACAAACCTTTTCCAAAGGTCTTTGTAAGTGCTGGAGGCACAGCTGAGCAGAAACAAATGTGATCATGAGCTGCAGCTTGGAGTGAGTGCATAAATGTAGTCAGTTGTCTAATTTCATGCTGATGTGTCAGGCTGCAAACTGTGGCAGGTAGATACTCCACCTGGCCAGCTCTGGAGTAATGTGTGGACTGGATTTAAAAGGGAAACTGAAGATCAGCATGTTATGAATTGGAAGCTCTTGTTCTGCAGAGATGGATGAAAAGATCTTGATTGCAGCTCAGGTTTTAATCTCACACAATGAGGGTCTTCTTTTTCCAGAGGAGTTGACATTGAACTTGGTGTAATCATCTGATAAAATACTGAAAATTAAGGTCTCTGACCTGGCAAACTGATTGCCTGAAGGAGTATCCCATGGGAGCCAGTACTCAAGCAAATAGCAATTGAAAGATCAGGCAATAGTTGTGAATTTCAGTACACTTGGTGTGACTACCTTCAAGCTACTTATTGTTTATGAGTAACTCCAGTCCTGGGGTAAGTTATGCAGTGTCATATCCCTGTATTTGGTGGCTTTATAAGAGTGCCGTGTACTTAGAATGTATCCCACCACTGGAGTGTTCCAGATTCTTATCAGTATGGTGCTACCTCAAGCTATAGACATGAAAGCAGGATCTCTCTCTATATGTATTTGGCGCAACTGGCTATAGGAAGTTTACACACTCCCTTATGAGACTCTTACAGGCTCTGTTGGAAGAGTCTTCACAGAATATTTCCAGCCAGTTTTTGCTTTGAAACACTGCTGCAGAGTACTGGCTTTCACAGGTTTATACTGCTTTGAGTCGTTTGCCTGTTTAAATATCACATCCCGCACAATGCTGTAAACAAGTGAGCAAACAGCCACGTAACTGTGATTCCCAGGAGAGAATGATCTGTTAAAAGGGAAAAGCACTTCTTTGGTCACAGCTGAATTTCTAATATTCCTATAAATTGTTTCTTTAGGGTTGTGTAACATGTTTGGAAATGTGGCAATAAGATGTTGAAATGGGGAACAGACTTAGAGGAGTAGAAATGGAAGGAAGCCAAGCCAAAATACACAGTAAGTCTTTTCCAGAGACAGGTCAGCAGTGATCCAAGTGTATTCCCACAAAATGGAAGTTCAGAAGGGAACTGTAAGCAGTGGAAAATATTACACACTCAACTTTTGTTACAAACCTCAGTCATTCCAAGTTCATTGCAGAAAAAATGTGTCTACGGTTTAAAGCCCCTTTTTCTTCTCTTTTCACTCTTTCTTCTCCTAGATTTAAATGGTTTTGGGTTAGACTAAAACTAGGAGGGAAAAAAAAAACCAACCTGTTTTTTTAACATAGGAAACTTCAGTGATAAAAGAATTTCAGAGTTTTTCATTTGTGGCTTTTGTCAGGATAAAACATTTGCTTCTCCTTAGAAGGAAAGCAGTTCAAAGGAGAAATATTCTGTGGAGTATGTTTCCACTTTTATCTTTGCTTTGGGCCTGAAAATGTCTTTCTGCCTTGTTGCTTATTACCATCTTTGCCTATATAGACATCACGCCTCTCTAAAACCAGCTGCTTGGGCAGGGGCAGGCACAATCCCCATGAGTGGTGATGGGGGAACTGCCTGGCTTGAATTCATGATTTGTTCTCAGCTGAACATTTTCACTGGGGAACATCATGCAAACATTAGGACAGTCTAGGTGTAGCTGCTATGCTCACAACTCAAACCAGCTGCTCCCATGCACACTTGACCTGGTAGTTCCTGTTTCTATTTCAGACCTGGAGAAGGGCATATGTACCCCAAAAGACCTCAACCACTGCATCAGAAGTGCATGCTGGCCTAATAAAAACTGTTACAGCCTTGCTTTTTCTTATCATATCTTGTTTGTTTGAGATGCGGCTGCCTCTTGTCAGCCCAGCCAACTGGTGTTAATCTTTCAGGAGAAGGTGGGATGGTTTTGTTTGCTTTATGTGTGCAGGTGTGTGTGTGTATAGCTAGCCTATTATCTTTATTTTGAGTTATTTAGTGTGGTAGTGGCTACACATACCCCAGCTGTATGTATCACTGATCACTTGCAGTAATGCCATATGCTTATACAGTCCTAAAAAATGTTTTCTTTAAGTAGGTCCCCATGAAGATGACTTTGTGATGTTTATTAATATTTAGCTTGTCTTTCATTGTAAAACCATTGATTGCTATATATATCTGTTACCAGTATATTGGTATTCAATCACAAACCAGATACAAATTTTGCTTTTCCTTTGTTTGGAAGCAGACAGAAACCACTAAGAAGGATCAGAGAACAGCCTGCTCTGCAGCTCTGACACTACAAAGAGAAAAGACAGCCTGGTAGTACTAGCAGCACTGCACTTATGACAGTGATTATAGTCCAAGGTCAAGAACTAGACTCCTTAACATTATGAATGGAGAGAGGCAGAGATGCTTCCTCTGTTGAGAAGGGGATTTATAGCAGGAGTGTAATTTAGATAAACTGACCCCTAAGGAGGTGTATGTGTCTCTCGCTTGTGCTGTTTCCTACTGGGAACCTAAAAGGCTTATGCTAGGTATCAGCAGTTAGGTCATATGAGTATCTACCTCTGCTTCAATTTCTCAATAAAGAAATCATGAGTCACACTTGTTTGTGAGGTTTATTACTGCTCTTTAGAAAGCAGACTAGCCATCTCTGTGGGTTGTCCCTGCTCATGAAAGTCAGATCAGGAAGCTTTCTTCCCTTTCTGCCATCTGTGGCTGGTCAGGTCACTGATCTCCGTTTTCCTACTCCAGTGATCGATTATTCTGTTGGCCCAGACAGACCATCACATGCTGTACACTTATTAAAGTGTTTCCAAGCTGGAAGCTTCTGCACTTACTTTATGATGAAGTTGAAGTAAAGGAGGGAAAGGAACATTTTCCTAGGGCTGATCTGAATGGTCCTGGAAATTCAGCTGATTTGAAACTTGAGACAGGGAAATTCCCTTTGCAGGCTATTTGTATCAAGATGGTCAGCCATAGTAGTGCTCTGGTCCCTATTCTGCTACCACAGGAGGTCTGGGAATTGAACTCAGTCTCCTGGTTCATAAAGGCCTAAGTAACCTGGGATTTAACAACTGCCAAATTCATCCTGCCAGAACGTTAACTGAGCCCTTTCCCTCCCTGCCCTTTAGTGGTTACTGTACAAATCCTCTCTGTAGGCTTTTCCCTTGTGGAATTAGGTGTGTCATGCCCCATTGCTTGGGTGGCTACTCAGTCATGCTTGAGGACATGGATATTGTGACTTCTTGCAGTGTCATCTCTTTCTCAGCTGCTGCCACAGAGGACTTGTTTTTAACCTTGGTACAAAGCTCCCCTTCTCCCAGGAGTGGGAATTCAACTTTTTACTGGTATAGCTGCTTTATAGTTACCGTTTTCTATACTACTTGTCTATGCTTTTTCCCACCCTTCCTTAAAATTTGGTCTATTCCTGCTCTTAAATGACATGCAGCTAGTGCTCAGTATGTGATGTGACCATGGGGATTAGAGGTGTGTTCTCCTGGAAGACACATACTAAGAAGGGCTCATTACTCTCCTATTCAAATTACACACTCTGGTGTCTCCAGCATGCTCTTGACAGCTGCATGCTGAGTCCATCATTCTATCACCTCTTCCAAGGAGAGAGAGATGAGCTGCCCTTATTGAGCTCACAGAGAAGTAAATTCTTTCTGTTAGAGAACCCAGATTATTTCAAAAGCAAAAGTGTCCAGTAGGGGTGAAAAGTCCGAAATTCTGTTTTACGGAATGGCAAATTAACAAAGGCACTAATTCAGACTCATTTTTATGGCTCTGATAAAAATATCCAAGTAGTGTGTTGCACAGAGTATGAATAGTTTGTTCTAGCTCAGGTCAAAACAGGCCTATGTTCCCTCTGCTCTTGCAGTGCCTCATGAAACTTACAGTTTCACAGGCCCATGCTTCAGTTCTGCACAAGCATTGCTCCCCAGCTGACCTGCATTTCCTGTGCTAGCCTATGATCAAAGTTCCCATGAAACACAGCTTTGATCTGATCACAGTTTATTGGTAAAATGTACTGGAGTAGAACAGGAACTAAGGCCTCAAACTGCAGCTCCCAGGGTCTCAAAAAGCCAGAAAGATCAAACAGTTTAGTTCCAAAACTGAGACATATGATTTAAGTCAGCTTACATTGTTGGATTTTTTCAGTTTTCCCTTAGATAAAAGAGGAAGGTATCTTTCATATGGTGGGAATTATTTTAGCTAAACAAGTGCTGATGAAATAATCTTTTTCCAGCCTCACAACCACTCCTCAAACATCTTGTGTCTAAAATACCTTCAGTTTGCAATTCAGACTTGCTTCCAGCTCACAGGTACTTTGAAAGTTTAGAGCCTTGCTAACCTCCCTGCTATAGAGGGTCTGAAAATGGCTGTCCAGGGTAGAACAGGCTGCCAAAAGAGAGCACAAGTGATAACAGCAGCTGACTTTTTACTTGTTTAATAGATTCTGATTTCGTGAGTTAGGGAAGAACTTCAGAAAGTAACAGCTTCCTGAAATCTTTCCCGTAGACCTTGCTATAAAAGTAAAGAACACCAACCAACCCCCCACAGGTGTGCATGAGTGTGTGTAATACGGAAAAAGAATCAAGTATTCTCTCTCTCCATGTCATGTTAAAAGCCTAAGTGAGTGAATACTAGTTAACATATGGGTTCACCTTTGCTTTTTTTTGTCTGTGAGTCCCACCCTTTGTAACACATACAGCTCGTGGAATACAGGTTATACATACCCAGTGTTCATGTGGAAAATCTGTATGGACAAAGCAGCTCAACAAACCACAGTTCCTGCTGGGCGAGTTAAGAGTCTGTCTTGAGGGAACGAGGGATTCAAAACTCCCCATGCAGGTGACTGTAAATCTCTTTGTCCTTTCATGTTTTTAGCTTTGCTGGTGGTTTTAATTTCCATTTACAACCATTCATTGTAATGAAATAAGAATCTCAAGGTGCTGCCGCATGGTTCATTAACCCCAGGGTTTTTTGATGGGGTCTTTCTTTGCTGTGGTTTCTCTGGCTAGCTCTGCTCACTGGAGTGTTCCTAAACCCACTGCCAGGATCACCTGCATCCACAGTGTAAAGGGAAGGTGCAGCAGGTGTCAGTTTGCATTGGGAGCAATATATTCTGGCTTTTAAGTCATGCTGCAAAGCCCAAAGGAGCTTTTTCTTGAATTGTTTGTCTGTACCAAGCCCTTTCCCAAAGCAAGAGTCTGGGCAAACTGAACTTGAGATTTTTTTGTTTCTTTTTTTCATGATAGTAATGAGATGAAAGTATTTCTGCATTATGTAATAATATAATTCTGTTGTTTTTTAAAAGCCTGAAAACTAGAACCCTGAGTGCTATGGGGAATTTATCCCTTGAAAATTAGTACAGCCCATAGGGATGAGAAGGGATGATGATTGGTTAAAATTAGCCTCCCCCTGAGCTGCTGGCAGAGGATTGCAAAGTGTAATTTATGCAGCAGGCTTTCTAATCCACCAGGCTTCAATAGCATAGTAAAAATATATTAGTAGTGTAGATACATGTGGCTGAGGTTAACTGCCTCTGCTGAATTTTTCCAGGGGAAAAAAATGCCATTTGCTTTGGCAGCATGTGAAGGTTATCTGAAGGATGAAGTCCAAACCAGGTATTTCAGCTTGATCAACTGATCCTTTGGGAAGAAGCCTTTGCCTTCAAGAGCCAATAGAAAATTGCCACAGGCACCTTGAATGTCTGTTGAAGACAGAACCCAAGTCTGGTGTGAGATGCTGGAGTACTGTTGCCTGCAGTCAGCGGGCCTCATGTCTTTGTTATTGCGCGTTGTAAAACACAAGCATCTGGCCTGCATAGGTAGACATGGAACAGTGCTGGTGCTGGATTGCTCTATACTTTGTGGGACCGTGCCTGACCTAGTGAGGAGATGTATTACCTTGCTGTCCTGGGCAGCCATAAAAATATGACAAACTTTGACCCATATGAGGCTTTCAGCCATTCACAAAAATGGCTTTGTCTCTCCTCCAGAATGGTTGAAATTGCCTCAGTGCACTGTAACTCTTACAAAGCATAAAATTCCTGGGTTGAGCTGCCAGGTTGCATGGCTGGTAGAGGAAGGGACCCCCTCAGCTCTCCTCTGGTCTCCTTAGTAGAGCCTTGCAGGCTGAGCTGCTCCTTGGTTTGCTCACCTGTGGTGAGTCCACATGGCTGTCCAGATTCCATCTGCCTGATAACGTGGCAGGCACCACCAGGCAGTTTGCCCACATTACTGCAGACTCGCAGCCATCTGAGGATGGACGGTATAACTCTGCATAGAGACCTTCCTATGGGGCAGGGATGCCATATGTGGCGGCTAGCAACCACTTCATGTGCCAAATAAAATTCCTCAGCAGCAGAAAACAGGAAGCTATCACAGCAGGCCAGCTTTATATCCATATATACAGGAATATGTACTTTGTCAGCCTCCTGTAGGTCCTGTGAAGTTTTGGAATTGTGAGGTGTTCCTTTTAGCCAAAATAAGAATCAAACTTGTATCCTGTGCAAGGTTTCTATTTCTGGGGGGAAATAATTCATGTTATCAAAAATAAATAAATAAAAGCCGCCTGCTTAGCCCCATGTTTTGCTTTCTAGAAATGGCTCAACAATCTGAGCATTATCCATGCAAACCTCCACAGAAGTATAACTTGTTAAGTATGAAGGCTCAAGGCTTTGCCCTACACAGAGTAGGCTGTCTTTATGCTACTGAAGTCAGTAATGCTGTACACTTGCACATCTGCTGAGCATCTTTACCACAAGTATTTGTAATAAGCTGGCTGTGATACTTATTTCACAGAACAAGATGGGGTTTTTTTATTCCTTTTCATATCATCCAAGATACAGACTTCAAGAGCTTCTTCTCATCCTCTGTGTTAAGAGTATGTGCTCACATAAGAGCTCTCTGTGAATGTGACCAGAGAATTGGGCTTCTGGCCAACAAAGCTAATGTTTTAGAAGAAAACTTATCAGGCAATGTAAACTGCCCTCAAAAGGCAAGTTTACATGTCTGAAATGTCTTGAGCTTTCTGCCTCCCAGTGTTGCTAACTTTCTCCAAGGGAATCAAGCTTCCTAAGCCATCCTTTCTGACTGTAAATTATTCTTATGTATCTGGCCAGGAGACAGCCTATGTAGTTGCTGACCTGTCTCAAATGGATACATCAGATAATTATTGGTCTCTGTAAACAACTCATAATCAACTGAAAGATTTTTTGTAATTGTATGCATAACAGATTAATACATTATTTCTAGCAGTTTCATAAGCAGCAGAGGAGCTAACCTTAAATGCATTATGAATTATCCTCAATCCTCTAATCCTGGAATTCATCAAGACCTCTGTTTTCATTTACTTCCCATATCCTGCTCTTTCCAGATCTGAACAAAGCATCACACACTGAGGTGACGTTTGCATTCAGTAGGGAGCAATACTAAACCAGCATGCTAGATTTCCTTGCTTCCACCTACATTTGCTACCATTCCCAGATATATTTCTTCTCCTCCTTTGGCTCACACAGCCTCTCTGCTGGGGTTTATGGAGTTCCTTTAGAAATAAGCCCATACTGCAGTTGCCAGAGAAATGCTCTTTCTGTCTAGATTCATGATTTGCTATTTTTTTTTTAGCAAGTAATGATATGTGCATGCTTGGGGCCCCACAAAAACCTGAGGCCTCTCATTATGTGATCCTCTGCTCCTGTCACTGATGCAGAGAATTTAATGCTGGCTCAGTGTTATTTCACTCTCATGAAACCTTAAGTGCCACAGTGACTTTGACCACAGCCTCAGCTGTTTTGCGTGGGTTTGGGGTTTTTTCTGCAACATCTCCGTGGCTCAAGTCCTTATTTAATTTGCTCTGAAAAGCGGCTCCAATTCCCAAAGCACCTGTTGGAAGCTAAAACCCAGTGCCATGCCGGAGTAAAATACATGAGCCTCTCTTGTATTCAGGATCATCACAATCAACTCACAGAAGCAGGTTCATTAGACACCGATGCTTTTGGGACAAGGACTTTGTTTTTGATACTATGTATGTGCATAAGCTTGTGATCATAATGCTTTTCTTTGTCTCAACTTCTTGTTGTGTTTGCAAGCATTCTTCACAAAACTCTTAGTATTAGTGGCCTGTTTATAAAGCTATTCTTACACAGGACTTCAACAGTTGATAGTTCTAGGTGTGTTGCCCGGGAGGTCAATACTCCCTACCTGTGCAAACTTAACTTACCAGGTTTTTAAATTGTCATTTTAACAATATTGACACATTTTTCCATAAGATGGCTGAACTGTAATTTCCTGGTTATGAAGTAACACCATTCAAATCACAGCTGTCGCAAAAATGTAATAAGCAAATTGTGATTCAATGTCAGTCATTACAGTTTGTCATGGCTATTAAATATAGAGGTTATACATGAGATCATATATTCTTTAAGGAGATCTGGATAGTGACAGGAGTAATGCAGAAGCAGTGCCTAGAGTCAACATCAACCAGTACTCCTAGGCCAAACTTGTATCATAGATTAAACGTTTGATTGCATGTATTTGTTTGTGCAATTTCATGTTTTCATTCTGCCTTTTCTGTCATAAAACTTAAGCAATGTTTATTTTTTAAGAAGTTTTGTAATGTAAAAACCAGACAGCAACGTAACATCTATGGTATTTCTTTTTTTGCCAGCAATTTTTCTCTTCCTCAGGTGATCTCTTGCTTACTTGCTGAGCTTGGTCTAACTGCAGACTGCCACCAGAAGAGGCAGTCCTGCTCCCCTTCCATTTGCGGTCACTCACAGCCTGGTTATGGTAAACAGGTGGTAAATGTCTGGTCAAGACAGAAACAGATTCAACACCAGACTAACTCCTGGAACAGCAAGTAGCTCTGTGGGAGATGAGAGGGCTGGACTGATGTAGCTGGACCAATGCGTGAGAGGACATGCAGCCCCAAAGGAGGATGGGGAAGGAGCTGGCCTTGCACTCTTGTTGGTTGCCCACAATTACAGCACATTAGCTTCCATGCAGATCTGTGCTCTGTTTTCTTCCTCATTGTAGAAATATTTCCCGTTTTCAAGGTCTTCTCATTCTCTGCACTTTAAAGTCTTTACATGAAATATATGTTCTGATATGTTTTCAACCCAAGAGCAGGTATTCCATTTCCACAGGCAAAGGCAAACTATTTCATTTCTCAAGACTGTTTCTTTGTAGCAAATTATCTGCCTTTTGTACTCCTTAACTTTTACCCATCTGTATTCCACATGAGAAAACTTTCTCTGCAAAATCTTTATTTTAGATTCAGATGTCACATTAATCACTATAGTCATGTTCTGTTTGTAATAATCATCTCGTCTAAATCACATAATATTCCAGTCAGTGGATGTATCTACCTCTTGAATTATGATATTTTTTTCTTTCCTCAGCTGAAATTTCTTTTATTCAGAATATGTGCACTTTGGATTGTTCTTGGGTATATTCTTTTCCTTTACACAGACTGATGCAGAAATGTCTGGTTTTCCTGCAGGTGGAGAAGCTTTTTTTAAGAGTCGAACGCTCTGGGTGTTTGTATCTGATCCCATGCCTGCTCCTTTACCTCTTGCAATTTTGGGCTGTTCAGAGACTTTGCAGTATAAGCATGCTGAGTTGCATGTGCTAGTTGCTGTCTGAGTGTCTTCCCACCAAGATCTGAAGAGATCAGATGGGTACACTCTGTACATCTATTTATTCTTTATGTTTCTCCTAAGTTTAAATCTAGTAATTTTTAAAAAGTTTTGTGTTTATGATCCCTATAAAAATGCTGATATGACTAAAATACTTCACCAGCAATCCAGAACAAAATGTTTGGCTATGTAACTGATTTCCTTCGTTTCTCAGTAAAGTTACAGCTATTAAAGGTCTCTCTAATGTTTAAGCAACAGAAAAATTACAAAGCTATGGCTACATCATGCTTTTTTCAGGTTTGGTTGTGGAGTGTTTAAGGTTTTTTTGGAAGTCCTGTACCCTGTCACTGAAAGAATATGTCATTGCAAGAAAGACTCTGAGGTGCTGGAGCGTGTCCAAAGAAATGCAACAAAACTGGTGAAGAGTCTAGAGAGCAACTCTTATGAGGACTGGCTGAGGGGACTGGGGTTGTTCAACCTGGAGAAAAGGAAGCTTGGGGGATGGACAGTGTCACTCTTCTCAACTACATGAAAGGAGGTTGTAATGAAGTGGGTTTTGGTCTCCTCTCCCAAGTAACAAGCAACAGGATAAGAGGAAATAGCCTCAAGTTCCAGCAAGGTTGATTTAGATTGGATACTAGGAAAAATTTCTTCACCAAAAAGGTTGCTAAGTATTGGAACAGGCTGCCTGGGGAAGTGACAGAGTCACCATCCCTGGAGGTATTCAAAAGACATGTAGACGAGGCACTTCAGTGGTGGACTTGGCAGTGCTAAGTTAATGGTTTGACCCAATGATGACAAAGGTCTTTTATAACCTGAACAGTTCTATGATTTTGTTTGTTATGTTCCTGTAGAGTTCAGGATGTGAGGGAGTCTGTGTTTCTTACACATTGTTTGGGGGGGGGTCTTTGCTTTCTCTCTTTTAGAAGGCTTTTTTCTATCTCTAAGCCAACTCTGCTAGCTAGGCAGTATGACTGGGTGCCAACTGACAAGAAGCAAGCACCAGAACTTGACTTAGAGGGGCTGTTGATGTAACTAGGAAGCATTAGAAGAAAGGGCCTCACAGGTAAAGAAAGCAGAGCACGTCTACCTCAGGAGGCTCAAGGTAAAAAACTGTATCACTAACTAAACTGTTTTTTCTAGACTGCTGTATTTTAGCCCAAGCTCTGAAATTTGGAGAACCTTTAAACTTCTAAATGAATTTGGTAGCTCTGCTATTGATTTGTGGGGGCAAAAAGCCAAAAGTTTGCTTATCTTTGCCTCTAAGGCTGCAGGCATCTGATTAGCTTTCTAGGAATGGATGTCACAGCTTTTGTTCAGGACCAAATAGAAATTGAGCAAAAATTTCATTGTTCAGCTCCCTGTACTGGCACTCACATGGCTTTTGCCCATGTCTATTACTGTACATTATGACTTTAAAAAGTGACTTGAAACTAATAAAACCAGGTGTAGTTTCCATAAAGTGGTGCTCTCTTGCTTTTCCACTGAACAGACCCAAAAATGCTTTGGCTCACATTAGATAACACAGGGAAAGAGAAAATGCTTTTTCTTTGATCTGTAGAGTTTGAACTGCAATGTAAACCAGATGGAAAATTCCCAGAAGAGAATTTTCCCTTCTTTTGACCATTGAGGATCATCAATCCAATCACATGAGCTCAGAGAGCCCTTGAACAGCTATAGCATATTTACAAAATGGGTTGGACTGAGAATTTCGTTGTTTGAACACAGTGGCTGCATGGAAATAATTTAGTGCTATACCTATCATATTGTCTAAGAAAGGCTGAATTGTATAAGGGACCTTTCACTCTAACATGGATCTGAGACAGGAAGAATGGGGCCAAGAAATCAGGAAATTTGTGGAATTTGACGTGCTTTATTTTTAGTTGCCCTAAACACTACAGGCAGCTCAGTGCTTCAATGTCTGCTGCACTTCACGATTTTGTCTTACCCTACTGCAAACAATCTTAACAAAATGTGTATTAAATTAATCCCAGTTTTACCAAAGTAGTTTCAAAAGAACATAAAACAAATAGTAAACTGAAGTGGAACAATCCTGAAATACGATCAGCTTGTAACAGGCTGTTTATCGGACACATATGTTCCACCTTTCAGTTTTATGTGCTGTGTAGACTTTGTATAGATACATCTATGCTGCAGAAAAAATACGGGTAGAGAAGAAAAACATACTGATATGTAAGCAGGATATGTAAATGCTTACATCACTTAGTGAGCATTCTTTAAAATGTCTCCATTTAAGACTGCTGTACACTGGCATTACTCCTACTTTCTTAGCTCTTTGGTTATTTAGGCATACTTTTACTGCACTGATGCTAAAATCTGTAGCAGTGTTCTCATTGCCAGTCACCAGTCAACAGTGAAGAGCAATGTCTTAGGCTGCTTTAGTTGTGTCCATGAACTCTCGTACACCCTTTGTACCTCCTCAGACATGAACATCCTAAAATCAGGCCCTGCTAAGTTTATAGAAAACTTCCATATGAAGGGGTACTTGCTCAAAGAAGACAATGCATGGTCTGTATGCTTTAGCTGTCTGGCACCCCCTGTAATTTTCTGATTAAAGATTCAGCCAGTAAAGGCATTGGCTCCATTGCAGTATCAGGTCTGGATTTCTATGGGTCTCAGTAGTGACCAGCAAAGGGAGGTGATCTCTGTTTTAATAGATGAGTCCACCGGAGGTAGGCAGACTGTAGGCTTGTGCTGCTGTAACTCCACTGTTATTAATGGATTTATTACAATACTGGCAGGAAGCAGAGCTGGAAAAGATTCAGTGTCGGACACAGTCCTGCATAGTGAAAATACTTCAGTGTGATCAAACACTTTCTGTACTATGGCTGTTTGTTGGCAGCACATAGACTTCAAATCTTGAAGAGGTGATCACAGGCAGACAAATGCATCACACAGAAGCCGCCATGCTTGTCACTTTAGGGTGGCATCTATCGTCTTAGAAGGAGAAAAAAAATCTTTGCTTTGATAAAGTTTTCTGATTATAATTCTGTGGAAAGCTTATCTACCTGGAATGGCTGCTGCATATTCTGGTGTTAAACTTGTCAGTGCAGGGAGAGCTGTATTCCTGCATACAAGCACATAAGACAACTCATCTGCCTTTAAAGCAATCTTGACATTTATTTTGGAGACTCATATAATTCTGTGAACACAGGTGTCCTTAATGCTGTCATTCTCAGCTCTTCAAAATTCTCATTAGCGTGTGGATTGCAGAATTTGACCTTTTTCATTAACAAACTAAATTTGTCCTGCCTAGATCCTAATAGATATTAAAGAAAGCAGCCTGTATTCTTATAAACCCTGTTCTGTTTAAGTAGATGCAAATGACTCTCTAGCAGGTGGTTTTGTGATCCAGTACAGCCAACATTTGCATACCTATTTTGAGCTAAGTTATTGCTTCGTGACTGCTCTTGTCCTTGCAAGTGAGTTATAATTATAAAGATGCTGCATATGAATGCAGGACTTTTCTCAAATTGTGCCAGTTAACTGATTTATTAGCTTGGCAAACATGTTAACAACTTGTTCGGTCCTTTGGAGTGCAAAAAACAGACTGAAATTGGAGGTTTTCCAGAGAAAACCATTGGTAAAGTTTAGAGCTTGAAAAATAAGCTTAGGCCCAAATTTGTTATTGAGTAGATGAGTGATACCACCAACCCACTGGAAGACAAGGCAACTGCATTGTGTCTAATTTTATGAAAGATATATGCTTGTATGTCTGCTTGGCAAGACAAAGTTAGTTTTGAACAAGATAGTTTTGAACAATAAGAAAGGATGCAGAATAATGTTAACTTCCATTTCAGTCATGTTTTCTGCAATTGGTACCATAAGACTGAATTGCAAATTGTGAAGTGCTTTGCCCAGGTGTTTACATGAAAGAAGTGTTAAGCCTGCTAGTAGTTTTTCCATGCTGGGATTACATGGAAAATCTCAGTTTGTTTATTTCTCCCTTGCAAAATCCAGGTATTCCCAGGTTTGCTGTGAAGAAAACTAGCAGTTCAACAGGGCTAAAAGAACAACTTCAAGCATTTCATCTGGATTGCCAGAGATGGCAAAGAGAGGAGACAGATGTGCACCATGAGCAAAATGTGTAAGATTTCCCATACTCTCTCACCTTTTTATTCAGAGTGTTTCATCCTGCTGTTCCCCCATTCTTCTTGTTCAGATCCGCATGATTTAAACACTGCAGGTTTGGTACTCATCAATGTTATGAATGTCATGATCAGACAGGGGTTTTGAGGTTTGTCAGAAAGCTTTTGGCAGTTTTTCTCTTTGAGGTTATAAAGCTATAGTCCATGACAATTCATTGGAGACTGAGGTTTTTTCCCAAGTCCCAGACTATATTGCAGTTCAGCCCAGGGGGGCTTTGAGATTAGTCACCACATCTTTGCAATTTTCTTTCTGACAACACCAACTCAGTAAACTGCAGCTCATTTCTTACCCTTCCTGTTGCTGCAGTTGCTGGGCACCTGATTCAATTGAGTTATAAGGAGGCGCCTTAACGAGTAGTGGTCGTTGCACACTCCTCTCCACTGCATTTCAGTTTGCTCACTTGTTTGGGTAAGGATAAAGGCATTAAAGTATGGCAAAGAGACATGGATTCTGCTTCCATCTCTGTTACTGAAGTGTCACATGATTTTGGATAAGTTACTCCACTCTGTGCTGCTCTCTTACTGTTTACAAAGTGGAAATGCTGCTCTCCACTTTTCTTTGGAGAGTGCATTGGAAACCACAGATACTGTTTTCTGTACAAGAGCCCTGGATGAACAAATAATTTGCTTTGCATCAGGTAATGTGATGATCTTAATACTCCTGCTTTTCAAGAGAAAAATGAAAAGAAGAAAAGAAGGTAAAAGCAGGTCATGCTTCACAGACCCTTCTCCATTGAAGTGTCTCCTCTCCAGGGTTTATCTTCAGCACACTACAACTGCCTATAAAAAAGATCCAACCAGTGTAATTTGAAATTCTTGCTTGCTTTGAAACGACTGTAATATATGATGTTAATGTGTGGGTAGTTCTAACCAGCCCCAAAGTATTTATATACGCTGAAAGTGGGTTTGCTTTTGACTAGTTACAGTGCGCTTACGGGATAGATTTGTCATCCAGGGAGATAGTTTGTAAGACTGGTGCTTGAAATGAATGTCTTCCAAGTCCTGATTCAAATTAGGGTTGCTTTCCCACAAAGAATTGGTGTTGTCCCTCTCCTCACTGACCCATCCCCTGCTGAAACTTTTGAGTTTGACCTGTTCAACACCAAGATGATCTCTAAGACCATGTCAAGGATAGGCTATGAGAGTGTGTTAAGTACTTTGTCAAGCAGCTCAGTTTAACAACTTCTAACAGAGTAGCTGGGGCAAAGTCACTGTGTGGAATAATTTTAGTAAACACGAAGATAGAAAAGCTCAGTTAGCTTTCCAAAAGCCATTTAATGGTGAGAAAATGTGCTCAGGCTGCAGTTCTGTTGAAGAATTCTTCCTTTCACTGTAGTCCTAGAAGAAATAGAGGTGGATTTGGGGAATCCCTCTTCCTATTTGAATATCCATTTATGTTGTCCTACAGCTTAAAAAGTGAGAAAATACTTATCATATCAACATTTTTGATACATTGGTCACATTGCTGAATAGAAATGCATTTATTTTTTTTCATATCACCTGGTCTTTTTTATTGCATACGTGGCCTTTTTTATTCTTTGAGCAATGACAACTAGGGAGCTTTTATTTCCTCTGTATTTTTTGGTTCCCAGATTCCCCCACAAGTTAGCCAAGCATTCAAGAATTCACTGCATAAGTACTCTGTGTATTTTATTCCTGCTTCAATTCCTCTTGATCTTCCTGTCTTCTTTGTCAGCTTGAATTCAGCTCTCTCCCTTTTTTATTTATGTGTTAGTTTTTTCTTCCTTTTCCCCCTCTTTTTTTTTCTCTTTTCTTTTTTCAACCCAATTTTGTGGCTTTGTCCTTTCACTTTGCAGTAGATGGATTTTGGAGCATTTTTGCCAGAGTCCTTCATAAATCAGCCAAAGTCACTGGCTTTTGAGTTGGTGCAATCTGCAGAACAACCGCAGGACCATGAGTAAAATCCTAAACAAAATATTCCCCTGCCATGGTAATTTTCTAATATGCATGCAGGTGTAATTTTGGAGTGTAAGTCAGTGGTGTGACCTATC
This sequence comes from Psilopsiagon aymara, assembly GCA_024733675.1. NCBI lineage: Eukaryota > Metazoa > Chordata > Aves > Psittaciformes > Psittacidae > Psilopsiagon > Psilopsiagon aymara. The sequence continues at coordinate 16,714 of JANRGW010041138.1, read as the reverse complement.
AGGCAGTGATTCAAGAGAAGGCTTCAAAGTGTGTAATTGCAACATAAAAGCCAAGTCTTTGAGCTGGAGTGTAGTGCTGCTGGTGCTGGTCAAATCCATAAGAAGAAAATCTTGCTTCAAAACCTTGAAACTCTATTCTTTTCAAAGTTAGCTTAATGTATTTCTGTACTTTGTTTTGCTTTCCAACAAAGTACAGTGTAGGTGGTGAAGAAACAATAGAAATATATCTGTAGTGAGCGCTGAGAGGCAAGAAAATTGTATGTGATAGGATGTCCCAGCCTGTACAAGCAGTTCCTTTAAAGTCAATGCAGTACATCAGTACAGATGTACTGATCTGGTCGTTAAACAGCTACCAAAAAATACCCTCATTTTGAAAGCATTTTTTTAGTAACATTTTTTTCAGAGTAATTTTTTTAAAAAATACTTGGATAATAGTAGAAAACAGCTGAAATATGTATTTTTTTCCTATCTGTAGTAAGAGTTACTGTAATCCTGAGGTGTGAGTAAACAGGAGAATTTACCCTAAGAAAGTTACAAGAAGCTGAAGAAAAGGAAATGCCAAATCAATGTCTTGGCTCAATCCTAGTCACAAATAGAAGAAGCAGATAGTATGCAAAAGCCACGTTAAATGCATAGGAATGTGTGTGTCCATTAAGTAGATATTTATACACACTTATAATGTTATTTTTATACATGCTTTAATGATCCAAGCATGTAATTAAAAGCTGTGCACAAGACTTTCTAAGATTTAAGCAACTTAGATCTCATTTTCAGCAATAATGCTGGCACTCGTGAACCTTTACTTCCTTAAAGTTAATGGAGCATACAGTCCTAGATGTTTGGAACATTAACATTTGCCAGGAGAATTTTTTATTCTTGCTTGTTTAAATGCTATTTAAAAATGAATGATGTATCAGAATGTACATGCATGAAGAAGCAACATTAAGAACGTCTTTTACCTGAGCACTTATTTCTGTCTTGCTGCCTCCTCCGTATATCAGTGGCACAAAGCAACCTGAACACAGCAGAGATTGGGGAACTCAGTCTCTTGGGTCCATCCACTAGGCTGGAGGGAGATTAGATGTCAGGAGCCACAGATCTGGAACCCACTGGAAATGGTGCGGCTGCGTGATGGTGACACCTTCTCTGCATACTTTGTCCTTTGTCACGTCAAAGCAATTCAGGAAATATTGTGGAGAGACTGTGAGCCAGAGTTCATTTGGCTGTTTCTGCTCTGGGGGCTTTTCAGAGAGCTACTCTAAGTACCAGCCCATGAAGGGGGGGCTGCCTGGTGCTTCCTATTCTTTTTCCAAACTGTGCTATCCATTTACTTTCACTGAATAATTATGAAGAGCATAGCCTGTCCTTGATTTCAATGAGAAATGTTGGCAATAAGGTTTAGAAAACATGGGTGCCAAGTCCCTTAACAGGTCATCTGCTGATCACCAAGTCCATTTGGAAAGTGAGAGGACGGGCACCCCGCTCAGGAATACCTGCTGCTGCACATATTGCTCTGCAAAGTGCACCAAGTCAGTGGCAGTACACTTTCTGTGGGAGGGGAGCCAGCCCTGGAAGGTCATGCAGGACCTTCCTGTACGAATATCCCCACTGTGCACCAGGGAAGACCACGGCAGGTAGTACCAATGCAATTTATATTACTAGCATGCTATGTCCATAGCAATGGTCGATAGAATTATTGAGAAGTGCATCCTCCCCAGTTTTATGGGCAGGGTTGTGGCAATGACACAGATGAGGTGGTTCAGACATGCCTGCCTGGTGAGCTGAGAATGCAGGGCTGCTCTACCGCTGCAGCACTGACCACAGCACTAGCCTAAAACTGATTCTGGCAGACTGTGTGCCACATCGTCTCCCTCCCATATGGCATGAGAACCCCATACAGTCCTTTCTGAACAGTGCCAGGCTCACCAGTGCCTGGGATGTGAGTGGCAGGAGCTTGAGCTTCTACCACTTACATTCTGCTTCAGGAACAGAGTAACTGAGAACTCATCAAACTCAGCCATGCATGCAGGAGCAGCAGGCACTTGGTACCTTGTTTATCAAGTCTGTGTCAACTGGATTAAAAAGAACCATCAGTGAGATGGTGTGAACCCCTTTCTAACTTCATTGTTGTCTTTCTGCCAAATTTCAACTTCCTGCTCTGAATCTTCACAGTGATCTGCGAAAGTGGATGGGGAAACCTGCCTTTGTTGCTAGTTTTTTTCTGGAAAGCATCTGAACTTTCAGAGGTATTTTGTAATTGACCCTAGGCAAAGAATGAGCATGGAAGACTTCAGGCCTTTAAAATTGAAGGTCTGACAAAGTTACAAGCAACTGGAAACAATGGGTATGATGGAAGGGTTAGCCTGGTGTAACAATGGATAAAGCTGTAGCAGCACCTATGGTTGTAAGTGACAAAACAGAAAGGCAAGCTATGTTCCAACGGATTTAAAAGGTTGGGGATTTTTTTTAAACCTGGGCCAGATTGTACCCTCCTGTGTTAAAACCCAGAGGAGGGGATTTCTGCTTGGAAACTGCTACATGGTGATCTGCAGATCAACTCATCCCAGAGGCAGAATCTCTGCTCTCCAAAGGATGCAGATTTTCCCTTCAGAGTGGACACACAGATGCCAAAGCTGACTTTGTTTCAAGACCTATCCCCAGGGTCTTTCTTACCCCTCACCTCAACCTTACCCCCAGTTAGCCTATTTTCTTTGAAGACACCCTTTTAGCTGTCTTATTTTGTAGGGAATATTCTCCAGAATGGAAAAAGGAGAGATATGGAAAATATGCAGCCTCTGGCCCCTAAGCTGCACAGGTTATACAGAGAAGGAAAGGGACAGCAGGGATGGGTCTGGCTTGGATGCAAGGAAGCATCTACACAGTGTGAAGAATACTAATACCTGGCTGCTTGCTTTCTGTTTACTTAAAATATTATAACTGCCCTTCTGAGGTTGCTAAAAGACCTCAATAAAACAGCACTGTGCTACAGCAACACTTTTTCTTTTTTATGGTATGATACTTTTAATACAACTTTTGGCAACATGTGCCAGGAAACAGAGATTTCCACTGAAATGTGGGACCTCAGAAGAAAGCCTGTTTGTCTCAGAGAAGCAGATTGTTTCATGACCTTTCACAGATGTTTCAGGAATTTGTCATCCTAAGCTACAGAATTGCTTTTGTTAGGATGTAGAAATAGCTCTGTGCTTGCAGAGCTGTTGGTGACATGACTCACAGTCCCACTGCATAGACCTGGACTAGTGCAATAGCTGGAGACAGGGAGGGATTTATTATTTTTTGCTGTCTGTTATGGTAACAAAGCAGAGGAATTGCACTAACTTTGCTTTCTCCCTCTCCAACCGGCAGTAAAAGTCTTGACTATATTCATAAGAAAAATGAGTGACGATCTGCAGTAAGGATTTATTACCTTACCAGTTACTTGAATTTCTCCCTTAAGATCACACACAGGGCAATTAGAGGTTTTTTTTCTCATGCGTAGAGAAGGGTCTAGGCAAAACCAGGTAACAAAGAGAGAAGCTCAAAACAAATGACAACACCATGAAAGAATCTGCCTTCAGTCACTGAAGACACACAATCATCTAGTTTATCAAGAAAGCACAGTCTGGGATTTATTACTTAACAAATGTTTATTATTTTTAATATCCAGTCAGTGTTTTTCAGATACATGCCCTAGAAAACAAGCAAAATGTTCTTTCCAGGACTTGCTGGAACTCTCTTTGGACATTATGGAGCCACCTGTATCCTCTCCTTACTAACAGCAGACACCCTTTGAGACAGCCAGCTGAGACACTGAAAGTGCCTTTCTTGGCTCTCTGAGTTGCAGGACAGAAATACAGAGCAGATCAAGCCACTTCTCTGGACTGCAGGGACCCAGCTGAGGACAGAGTGGTGCACAAGGTTTGGAGAATGGAGGGACATCTTTAGACCAATCTGAAAGGGTCCTCACTGCCTGAAGGCCCCTGGAGATGCAGCGAGGGAGAGACAAGCTTTCCTGCAAGGGAAAAGTTACCTCATCCCTGTGACAGACACATCTTTAGTCCTACCTGGGGCAAGGCAGCACTGATTTTCAGCAGCTCCACCACCTTCCCAGCCACAGCCTTTTATATCAGTGCTGGGTCCCTACTGGCTCCTCTTTTCCTCTCAACCTGCATTTTGGGGTGCGCTGGGGATCCTACAGTCATTTATACCCTGAGGATAAACAATATTTATGGCAGTAAGCCTAAGGAGCCTTCCTGTAGTTACCCTCCATGCTTTTCTTGTTTTGAGCTAAGAAGATATACTAATTAGTTGTTGCTTTCAATAAGAACAGGCAGAGGCTGTGTTCAATTGCCCAAAATTTATGCGGCCTAGATTGTGGCACGTTGGTGCTCTTACTGCAGTAGCCAAGCACATCATGTACTTTACAATTCATTTACACTCTCCAAGGTAACTAACCTAATTTCACTGTGAAATCCTAGTCTTGTGGTATCTAAATGGCAGGAACGATGCTATTAAGACCAGCCATAAGAACAGTCAGCTTGCCACAGTGCACGTCTCTCATTTGCCTTTACAACATTCCTACAGGGCAAAGAACAAAGCCTATTCATAGCCTGCCCCTCAAACCTTTTAAATCCTTCCTAACAAAGGCAGCAGGGCAAGGAAGGCAATAGCGGTAAGAGCCCCATCAGTATCTGTTAGACTCTTTATTATAGAGTCCAGCCTCTCTAATACCACTAGTCTGCAGAAATCAGTGCAGTGTCAAGCCTGGTGGCCTTTTTGGGAGAGACCTCCTTAGAGCAGGATGGACCCTATTCATCCCTGTTACCCATAAGGACTGCCTACCCAGTCCTTGGAGCTGCTTGTTCAGCAGCCATGCCACATGAGCAAGCTTCCTAGCCTGGGGAACTTGAAGAGGGCATGCCTGGGACCATTTTTAGCAACTTTGCCATGCTACTTTTCCCTTGCAGCACTGCCATGAGTACTTGGGCAGCATTGTGCTTGAAGGAATTTTTAATCCACTCCAGCTAAAATAAATTTCTGGCACTTTTCCCCTTGGTAACCAGGATCACTGTAGGAATAGGCGGTTAAGAAAACAAGAACACAAAACAAGCTATAGGAACTGCCGTGGTAGGTCAGACAAAAGCCTTTCTTTGGCAAGAAAAGCAAAGATACCGGGAGGCATACGGCAGTGTTTCTTGTGGTATGTGCTCTCATCCATCTGGCCACTTAGGGACATTCGGTTCCTGTCACACTGCAGCCTGCACCTCCTGGCACCACTTTGGTCACACATAACATTGTCATTACAGCGACTCCTGGGATTGCAAGGATGGATGAGTGCTTCGCTGTGTTTACCAGCAGAAAGATGCAGAAGGCAGTTTTGCTGTGAGCTCGGCAGGCAGGTGTCATTCTCTGCAGCAAGGAAAAGATGGGAAGAGTCAGGATTTAACAGAAAGGACAGAAAGCCATAGGAAAGTATGTGATTAATTTTGCATCTGCTCTTACTTAGGGACTACGCTCTTGTGTTGACTGGTTACCTCAGAATCAAAATGCAAATTTAACACATGAATTATTTCTAACTCCAGCCTGGTAAATATCAACTATCTGCTGCTCAAACTGCATTAGTAGATAAGTTGCCAGGCTAAAGTGAATTCATTAACCAGCAACAGTAAAAGCATTTACGGGCCAGGAATCATCATCAGAAGAGGGAATTAAGACATCCCAAAGTGCAAGTGAACACACCCTGATGTTTCAGTAGTAGAAAAATTAGTCAACAGGACTATGAACTCCTGAACCGATCTGTGTCCCCTCAGGTGGCCTCCTGTGTTTTAAGCTGGAAGAAGACTCTACTGAGCAGGCTGAAAACATCTGCTGCACAATAGGAACTTTTCCCTGGACATCCACCCACCTCCATTTTCCTGATTGCTAATCTTATATGGATGAACTGGAAGTGCAGCTCTCTCTCAGGCGGTCTCTGCCCTTCAACACAGCTTTATGGACAAAGCATCTGCACATTCTACACACCCTGATGTTTTGCTGAATGTCAAGTGGTGAGCGTGACTAAAGCCACCCGGTCTTTTGCCTGTAATACATCCTTCGCGCTCAGAAGCATCCCACAAATCAAAACAGGCAGTCCCGGAGACATGGCCCTTTCCATAGTCTAAATGTTCTGTAGCATGCTTTTTTAATTAGATGGTAAAGAAAACAAAATGATTCCTTCCTTCTTGCTCATATGATTCTCCTTAGAGCCACCTTCTTTCCACCAACCCTCCTCCTCTTCCTCCAAAACAAAGAAACATTCCTCGTTTTGCTCAAGACACCATTTCCAGGAGTGCTGCCTGCTTCCATAAAGCCACACAGCCCCTCTATTCCATATTTCAGACTCAAGAGATGGACTAGCAGGGTGAGACCTTCCAAACAATATTTTTCAGTACAAAGAGCAGCATTTGTGTTCTTCCTTGTACTTGCTGCTGCCAGTGGGCTTTGCAGGGTCCTCAAGAGCTGTGACAGCAGGCCAAGGCACTTAAAAGAGCCAGTGGTTTCATTTGCATCTTGCTACAAGTGTGACTGTACCAGTTCTGAGTCGCTTGCTTTATTTTCCCTGCCAACCTATCCGTGCTTCAAAGGACATTATCAAGAATTTTTCTGCCAGCTACCCAAACAGTTGCCATAATTTGCCTTTCTTAGGGTGAAAGTACAGCTGAAGTTCCTAGCACAGAAACATAATGCTTCTTAGTTACCTCAGGTGGGCACAGTGGCTCAGAGTTGGCTCCCCAGGTGACGCTGCTTCTCAATTAGATTTGTTTTAAAATGAATAGTTTAAGATCACTTCCCCTGATGAAACCTTGAGAGGTGGGATGGATGTGCTTGGGCTCAGCCTCACACAGATGGATATGTGCAGCTGGGAGCAGGGCAGGATGGCGGCACCATTCTCGCACCTCTGCTAGGATGCTGATCTGCTCAGCCAGGTAGGAGGAAAATCTCACCAAATGATGAGTTATGGGCCTTTCTCTGGCCAGAGATGCCACTCCTGACTTGGAGCACTTGGATCCGGAGGCATCTGGTCCAAAAGCAGGCTGAAAGAGGTTTTGATCTGTGAGTGGGGTGGTTCAAGGCTTCCTGTGCCTAAGAAATAAGACCTTGAATATGTTTTTACATGGAGGGAGTTATTCGGATGATGTCTCAATCCACCTCCAGTTCTCCTTCTGGTTTGAATAGACAAGATCCTGATTTTTAACTGGTCAGATCAAAAGGGTAACTGCAGTCCCAGCATTGCAGCCAAGGGTTGAGTCACGCAAAACCAGGAGGAAAGAGCAGAGCCAGATCTGTGCTGTAACATGCTTTTTTCTTCATCTTGAAACACGTTATTAGAGACTTGGGTGATGATGGAGGCTCCATCTATAACTTTGGGGACTGCTGTAATCTGCTATATACTCTATAACCTCTTCTTCAAAAGCCGCACATTTTGTCAGGTGCTGGCATTCCTCGTTAAACAGAAATTCCTCTGCTGCAGGATCACTTGACAGGTTTTTGCTGCTAATAGGTCAGAAGTTGAGGAAACTTGGTTAAGTGCTGTATTTCACATATAAGGTCTGTTCCCACTGAAACACCCACTTGATTTGCACATAATAAAGTAGATGGAAATAAATGGGGATGCTAGTGGTGCACGGAAAATTCTTTGAGTCAGGAAAAAAAATTATTCATTTAATTTTTTAAGGGGTCCATATGAAAACATGGTCTTTCCTGGAGACAAAGTGGTAATATGGAGCGTTCACTCAAAATGAAAATGGCTAACTTGCCAAAAGATTTTGATTAGCCAAAATTTTATGCTTGGAAATTTACATCATTTCTTAATCCTGTTCCATAAAAATATACTGCCATACGTAAGTGTTTAACATCACATTTGTCGGAATTTGATCCAGTTTAACACATAGTAAATTAGTTACATGAAGGTTGCTTGCTTTATGCTACTCTGTCTGTTCCTAATACTCTGGCTGTCTGACATTCCATTCTGCCCATATGTTCCATCCCTGGCATATAACAATATAAATTCAAGATGAGAAGATTAGGACCACCCTGGAGTATTCTGCCTTTACTCATTTTTTTTAATAAGAATCCTGTATTTGGCTTCCAAACAAATACAGAAAAAAGGAAGATTATAAGAATTCATTTGCAGATGACACAAATATGTACCTGCATGGAGCTGAAACATGAGTCTCGTTATTTGTGGGGAGTTACGAGGCTCATAGCATGTTTTCAGGGTCAGGCCAAAGAGAAGAGAGATGAGTTTATTTTTAATACATCAATCCTGTCAGTCAAAAGTAGAGACAAGTTCCCCAGGTGATCAAAGTACATTTTAAACCAGCTGACTTAGGGAGCTAATATTAATTTTGTGGGGATTTGGGTCAGATATGAAAGGATTTAATCCCCATATACCTAATCTCTCAAGAGCTAATTTAAATGGAGACTGATCTGCCAATTGCAGCATTGCTTCACTACACAGCAGAACTTCTGAACTACTGAGGCTTAATTCAGCTTGAAAATTTGTTAAAGTACGCTATTATCAGTTCAAATAACGTGGAAGCAAACAACTGAATTGAGAAAGAAGCCTAGTTTTGTTCTCCCATCAATGAAGATGGATCCTTTGGGCTCAAATTCTGTATGGGGAGGTTATTCAAGGGTGGATCTTGGTGATGTTTTTGCATTTTTTTGTTCAAATGTGACCAAAAATGCAGATTCAAGGCAAAGAAAATTATCTTTGAATTTGTCAATTTATAAAGCACACTTTTTAATGTGGCTGAAATCCAGATCTTCAGTATTTTCTCCTAAAATCAGTTTTATATTGAAATAAAATTTTGGTTTTATACCCAAGCAGCATGTTGAAGAGCCTACCACTCCTGGCACTCCCAAAATGAGACATTGCACGTCAGGCTGTCCAAAACAATCTGTTTGACCAAAACCAAAACATTATAGCTATTTATTTCTACATCAAAACTCAGCATGTTTCATTGGAGTTCCCAACACGTTCGATTTGAGGGTTCGTTCATCAGCCCCAAGTGCCTGTTATTTGTGCAGCTCTTCTCCAGGAGTGTGACAAGTTAAATGTTGAGAACTCAGTAAGAGCAGAGCTGTGGAACCGGGCGGACAGATGGCAGAAAACATAATTCAGTTATGAAAAATGTTCTGCTTACGTCCAAATTTGGTTAAAATTCATGACTTTTGAGTCCTGTTCCACACAACAAATGTTTTGTCAGACTCCATAGTGATAACGTAGCAGTGTTTTAATAGCATGAGAGAAGACAATGACATAAGCAGCTGCCTTAAATTGCCAGAAGTTTTGCACTCACTAATAAATACAGCTCAGTGTTGGCTGATTAAATGTGGAAGTAATTTGTCCAATTGAATTGTTCAGTCTTTTGCCAAGGTTTTTTTGTGTGCGTGTGTGCAGGTTTGATCAAGAGTATAAGGCATGCTAAGATGGGAATCTTTGCTAGGTTTGGGATAGTATTTCTAGTTTCTGGCCCCTACTTGCTCCCTTAGTTTGCTGCAACTTGGCATAAGGACATTTCAGAAGAGAAGGGCAGAGTGCAGCGTTTCGCAGCCTCTTGGTGCATTTCGTCTTCTGAGTCCTTGTTTTCTGCTGGTTCTGCCTCACACTTTGCGGCATTGTTTTCTCTGAAAAAAATCTGGCTGCCACGCTTCATTTCTCCTTGGTCAGCATCAAGTTAGGCATTTATCAAATTCCCTTTCAAAGTGGTGTTAATGTTCCTGCTGATTTTAGTAAGTGCTGGAGCAGGTCTTTGTGCTATTCTACCCCTTCTGTTTTATGTTGGCAGGTTAGGCTGGGTGCTTGCAAAAAAGCTTTTGAAGGATGCCTGCCCCTCTCTTGGTTTCTTTCCTGTGACCAGCTGTGAGTGCCCCATTGGCATCAAAAGGTCTCAAACACATACCCAAAGCATTGCTCAATTATAGGGAACATTTGCTCTCCTGCCCCTCTGGCTGTGTAACAGAGAGGGGACCAAGGCACACAAGGGAGAAATTGCTGGAGGCACCAGTTTTTTGCTGCTAATAGGAGGCAGCAGCTCTGCAATTGCCACAAGAAGGCCAGAAGAGCCATCAGTTGCCTTAGTATCCCAGAGAGTAAGATTACCAGGCAAAGCTAATGAAGTTTTCTGACTGACCCAGAGTAGCTGAACATTATGCTCTCTACTAAGGGCATTGGAGCTTGACTATGGAATGGAGGCACAGCAGCTCTTCTCTGCCGAACTGGGGCACCAGGCCACTGTGCATTGTCTCACAGGGCAGCGTTCACACTGGGGCACAACACACCTCTCTTTGGGGCCATCAGGAGCTTGATGGGAAGAGCACACAGTACTCAAATTTGCTCCATGTGTCCCTCAGCTGAATACACCCTTCTGGCCAAGTACTTGCTATTTGTGTACAAGAACATAAAATTTGTTGTGTCAGTCCTTTTCCCCTCTTCCTCCTCCATATTTATTTGTCTTTTCTGTAGTTTAATGCACTGTAGGCAGTTTAATAAACTATAACAGTAAAGATCCAGGCTTGCCTGTGTTACAGTTCATTGCTTTTATTTAGCGCTAGAAAATTCCTGTGGCTGCTAGACAGATGAAGGACAAAGTGGCTCCGAAGCCAAAGGCGTCATTCTGTATTATCCAGTAATTTTTCAAGCTATTTTGCTAGACACAATTGCTGAAAACAGCACTGCTGGTAAAACCAACAGTAATGTTTATGGCGATGTAAAGCACTGCTAATGATGGACTCTGTTATATAGGAATAAACAAGGTTGGTTTTCTTTATTTGTTCCACTTCCTCTAAGAGCCTTTAGATAGTTTGGGATTGGAGGTAAAGAAAAGCTCAGAACAGTACTTTCCCTTTAATCCTTAGACCTCTCAGCTGACTCTACACTTTGTTTTCGTGCTGAAGGAGAAAAAATATTTTCCTGGCAGGTTAGGAATGATTTTTCCATTAATCTTTTCTTTTGGAGCCAAGATGCATTTTTTCACAGAGATCTGATGTGACATAATACTGTACCTGGAATTTCACACTAAAGGGAGTAGAAAAACATTCTCACTACAGCAAGCACTCACAACTGGGCCACAAACCCTCCAGCAAAACCAAGAAGCCAAAACAGCAATTTAAAAAGGGGACAGGAAGGGAATATTGGGCATCGTCATTTCCCATGGGGAGGAAATGTCATGCTATTTATTAAACCTTTCAAAGATGAACTGACAGAATATGGTATGTAGTGGCACAGGGCAACAGTTATCTTGCTTGAAAGTTACCTCAGCAGTTTGAAATGCTATTAATTAAAAAAGCACATTGGGGCAAAATCTCAAAGTGTAAATGTGAGGAGCAATAAAAATGTTTCAGATTAATGCAATTCAAAGCAGAACAGAAACTGCTTCTGCAATTAAATACATATGCACATGATCTTGGATTTATGAAAGTTGATAGGATCCACCCATCTCCCTATTTTTGGTTTATCAGTGTTTTCTTTCAACATTTAAATTGTTTTCTTCAAAGCCCCGGGCTGGAGCACCTCCAGACAGTTTAATTGTCCAGATGTGGAGTGGATTTCCGAAACATTTGCAGCATGGCGAAGACATGATGGGTTTTGCTTGGAAGCCAATGAAAAGAGGAGAAGATTGTCAAATTCCGAGTTGGTTTTCAAAAGGAGTTGCTGGAATGTATATTGAAGAATTCCCAGGCCTCAACAGACAAGTACATCTGCCTCGATATGCATCTAATGGTTCTGTGCTGAATTTGTCTGTGGTTATCACAAGACACAGCCATTCCTGGGCCAGTTTTGAACCCATGGTAAAATGCAGTACACTAACAATTCAAAGGACTTCTATGTGAGTACTAGATGGCTACATTTCTCCTTAAGCCTGATAGAGGCCTCTACTGTTTCTTGGTACTAGAAATCCCCAAACAATACTGCAATGGGAGGAAGCGTCAACAAAAAAACTCTTTCTGACAAATATTTTTCCACCATGACAAAAGTTCTTGATTGCAATATGCCACAGCTAGTGCTTACCTGGAGTGTGGTTACCCAAGTTCTGTCTTGTCCTCCATAACAGTCAAATCTGTGGTCTCTCAAGAGAAAGTTAGGTACAGTGCACTTCATGCTTTCATGCTGCATTGCTACTGCAGTATCCTTGCAGTGTCACTTCCCTGCAGGACAGGACCAGAAAGGTGTTGCTTATCTTTTTGACAGTGTTCTGGCAGCATCCGTCCTACTAGCAAGACTTATTTTGTGGAGAACAGGACTGACTAAAATGATGTTCTAGAAATCTTCAAATCACAGGACCTGATTTTTTAAAAAAACAGTTTCAATTTTTAACTTTACATCAGTTCAGCTCACGGGTAAAGGCTAGCGAGCCTTAGAAACCATCTCTTCCATTTAGCCCTGATACTTGTACAGTATCTGCTCAAACCACCACCACATATTGCTTCTTTTAATGCTTCATTTAGCACTTTCAGGCCACAGGGCAGACCTATCCTTGGTGTAAGCGAATACCACCCTCTGAAACATTATTTCTACCTGCAAATAACATACGTGAGCTTGGCCTGACATTTCTAGTGACTGTAGCTCATTTCCAGAGGTTTGATCCACTGAGGCAGACAGGAGGGTTCAGGTGACTTCCCGGTGGGACAGCACTTAATATCCTGGAGGTAGCTGCTTATACAGAGCTAGCATGAGACTGCTCAGTCATGTCACTGGCAGACACCAAAGAAGGAATGTGGATGCCTGATTTCACAGGAGACTCTATCACAATTGCATTTTTTGAGCTACTCAGTCTTGAATATACTGTGGAAGTTACAGAAATTATTGGTCTGTGCTCCCTTGCCGCCTGTACAGGCAGCATTCTGCAGCAATGGCATAGAGGAAGAACTACCAGCCATAACAGCTGCTCCTCTTTTAAAATAGCCACTGCTAGGTGGGATGCTTGAGGTGTTAAAGGGCTGTGAGCTGTGTAACTGCAAGCCACCAGTGATGCTGTGTGCAGCACCCTTGTGTGAAGCTGGAATATACAGAATATGCATTGAGTCATAATCTTCATCTTATGCTCAAATTTTACATGCTGCTTCCATCTCCCAAGAAGCTCATGGTCGCAGCAGGGATGCCGCTGGAAACGCTTTACCTGTCTCTCGCAATGAAGGGGGCTCAACTAAGCTCCTCTGTCCACTCTGGCTAAGGGAAGCAGCCACTTCCTACATATGAGTAATGACAACGTTTTCCTTACATTAAAATCTCTAATAAATCTCAGCCCTTATGCTGTATGCCCTGGGCTCCATGTAGTCTCACTATGCTTTATTTGTGTGACTCTCTGACGAACTATTTCTGAGAACTTTAAGTATGAAAACAAATAGAAAAGTTATATGTGAGGGGAAATCTACTGCCTGTGTTTGAAATCAGTTCCCAAATCTGTGTCTGACTAAACCTCACCCTGATGTTATTGTGTGGTTGTGGGTTTTGGATGTTCTTTTTGCTGGAATCAACAAAGCCAACATGAACCCATTCTGCAGAAGATCTGCTAAGGGAAAAACAACTGTGTATCACTGCTGAATGCAAAAGTCAAAACAGAGGTGGGAGCCTCTTTTGGCAAAATCCATCTGGCTCCACCACTGTTATAGTGGGTAGGAAAATGCTGGGGATCTTGCGTAACACTGCAGCCCAAAATAGGGCCATAACACACAAAAATACTAGGAAGCAAGACAATATTCCTCAGTAGTCATTTTCCTCTCCCCCCTTCCGTCTGTCCTCTCTCCTTAAACCTTCCAATTTTCCTTTCCCTTTTAGCTTTACATCTCTTTTAGTCTAATTTTATTTTCCATCTGGGAAGAAAGCGAGTGATTTTGCTTTGTTCACTGAAAGAGCTGGCGCTCTGCTGGGAGTGATCAGGGAGCAGCCTGAGCAATGTGCTTACATTGCTAGGTATTCTTATAAAGTTAATTACAGGTTCTCTGCTTTCATAAGGATGTTTTAGTTAAGCTATAAAACAAAGGTTGTGTCTACTTTGATCCTTAAAAATCTTTCACCATGACCCACTATCCCGATCAAATGTCAATACTTATTTTCCAGGGTCCTGTTGTAAATCATTGCATATGGCTAATGTGAGAGTGTTACAAGCTACATTTGACCCCAGGAATGCTAACACTGCAGTTGCAGGTGACAAAATACCCAGTACATAAAATATGTCCGTTAATGAAATAGTGCTATGGCATCCTTGTCTGCATTAGCAACCCTCTAGCGAATGCACTCCTGTGCTGGGAAGATGTAGTGGCCAGGAACAGGCATTCATGAAGGAAAGGACTTTTCTCCAATTTACATTTCTCTTTCAACCCAGCTTCATAAAGGGGCTTTGGTGGCATGCACTGCCTTCTATAGCTACCTTCCTTTCAGCATTACGTCTGCTTCCAGATCCTCTTTATTCATCCATGTTGACTGACACCTCAGTACCTGCACCCTGCTCTACAAGCGTGTAACTTCCCTGTGATCACAAGCTGGATTCATCCAGCTCTGACAAACTGTTTTGTTCTCAGGAGCTGGGTGACATTTCCTCACACCACTGCAAGGCCTCCATGTAGGTGTTGAATACTGCAGACCTCTCCCTCTTCAGATTCCAGATGCTGAAAACATCTCCTGCAGGTCTGTGCCTGACTTTCCCTGGGCTGAGGGACACCCATCAGGGTCCTGGGCAGGAATTCAGTATTTTCTCTGGCAGCAGGCACAGATGCCTTCGCACCGCTTCCACAGCTGAATCCCCCTCCCTGTGTCAGAGCTGTTGTAAGTGCTTTTGAAACAACATATTTCAGCCCAACATCATGCCCACCACGCTTCGGCCATGGGTGTCTCATCTTCTTTCTTCCTTCTTCCTAGCTCCGGCCGTGTCCTTTGGCAGCTTCTATACACTAATTCTTCTGAGATGAATTAATACAGATTGCTATGGGGAAAGTAGACAGTGAGCTATTATTTTAGTGGATCATTTCTTTGCTCTGTTCACTTTGTCTAGTGGATGCAGTCTGCTTCGACACTCCATTTCCACAACAAAAGCAACAGCCTTAATGCTCTGTCAGTTTGCACTGCTCTTATTTCACAGCTACTGTTACTAACAGGCCTGGTGCTTTTCATATTTCCTGACATGACCCTTCACTGTGGCGAGAAGCATTTGCGAAGAAGATTTCAAGATATGCTTGTGAAAGTGTATCTTATAATCACGTATGCAAGGTTTTAGTCAACGTTGGTAGCATCACTGTGCAGGAAGAGGGGCCAGCAAGACTGCAGGGAGAAAAAGGGGAGTCTGAATGAATGAAATCAGGCTGGAATTTTGGTGTGGAGACCCCTGTTACACAAATTGCCTCACAGTTTGGTTAGAAAATGAACTCCAGTGCAGTTTCTCTGTACTTTGTGTAGGGGTTTTTATCTGCCTTATTTTTTATTAAAATGTTGTTATTGTTGCCAAAATGGCATGGTTGAAGGAGCTGAAATACTTTGAGTAATCCGGGGCAGGATGACGTTTCAGGTAACTTCTTCATTTTAATTCACAGACTCAGTTTAGAGATACCCCCGAAGACTTCTCAAACTGCAGCTGGGATCCTCGCCTTCTTAACACATGCTATTAAATGGAGTCTTCAACCTGCCCTGTAATTCAGTGTTTTCCCCAAATACTAGCTGCATACTCATTAAAGCTAAGGCTGTTTCTCTGTTGTTCCTGAAGTGTTGTTACTTGCTGTCTGTTTTTATCGGTTTGCGGTCTTTTTATACCCTCCTGATGGATTTATTTTGCTTTAGTCTTTGTTGCTTAGGTTCAAGGCTTCCTCTCTTTACCGAACTGTCAATTTGGTTACTCTTGTACATACAGTCATCACCTCAGCTACTAGTTGAGCTAGATACACAAACATGTACATACATGTGCAGATGCACATGTGCACATATGGGCTAGAATATGTGATCCAATGCCTTTGACTTTTGACCCTCACATCTCGTTGGTTGCCTATCCCTGGCTGCAGTTCACCCCAGTTCAGCTACTGGATTGTGCCCTGGTTGGAAACTCAAAGCAGCCTTCTCAGCTACTGTCCTCCAACAAGTTCCCTAGCAGGACTTCCAGATTTGCTGTACCTTCAGTAACATGGTTTAACTCCAGAGGACAATCATAAGACCCTGTGTTTCTTTTATCTTCCACAAAATGACATTCATCATGGCCCCTTTTCTTTCCATATTCAGCTCCATTTGTTTAAAATGAGGCTTTTGGTTTAGGGTCTTCTACAAATGCTCTCTCTGCTCCAACATGTGCAGGGTCTTTGCCTGGCTTCCCAAACAAACTTCAGAATACAGATGGCTTTCTTTAGGTGCATGTTACATAAAGAACATAGGTACTAACTACATTCTACCTGCTTAGTACTTGTGTCTGAAGGAGCCCACCCCAAAAAAGTGCCACTCCAGGCCATGACTCCCCAAACTTGCAGGCATATGCTTTGTTGCAAATCTGGGTGTACCACAATGTGCAGTGGATATGACCACATGGCAAACCCTATATTGGTTGTAGCATGCCCCATTTCTGAACATCCTGCAAGGATATTATGCTTTCCAGGCTATCTGCTTACAAATCATAGTAGCTTGACATCATAGAATCATAGAATAGTTAGGGTTGGAAAGGACCTTAAGATCATCTAGTTCCAACCCCCCTGCCATGGG
>JANRGW010041137.1:0-65403 GCA_024733675.1 Psilopsiagon aymara | reverse complement strand
GAGACCTCATAGCAGCCTTCCAGTATCTGAAGGGGGCCTATAGGGATGCTGAGGAGGGACTCTTCATTAGGGACTGTGGTGATAGGACAAGGAGAATGGGTTCAAACTGAAACAGGGTAAGTTTAGATTGGATATGAGGAAGAAATTCTTTACTGTGAGGGTGGTGAGGCACTGGAATGGGCTGTCCTGGGAAGTTGTGAATGCTCCATCACTGGCGGTGTTTGAGGCCAGGTTGGACATAGCCTTGGGTGACATGGTTTAGTGGGAGGTGTCCCTGCCCACGGCAGGGGGGTTGAAGCTAGATGATCTTCAGGTCCTTTCCACCCCTAACTATTCTATGATTCTATGATTGCATTTCACCTAAAACATTAAGAATGCCTTATACTTTCAAAACTTGTAGCTGGCTTTATTGTAGTATTTTTGAAGATCAAGCTTAGAGAAAGTTTTGCAAATTATGCACAAACCTACAATGTGAAACTAAATGTTTTCTAACAGATTCTGAATAGAATAGACCCTCATACCTCATGCACACAGTTGAAGAGCTCCCAGTCATAAATTGTCATCTGATGTGCTAAGTCTTTGGAGCTCATCAGTTCGAACGTTCCTACTGTACCCACTGATGGTCCTTCCTGTTCTGGTAATGGTGCCTACAAATGAAAAAGTGCCATAAAAATATTTTAGAAATACTCATTTCATGACTGATGCTTTTCTTCCATAACATTTCTGACCTTTTTTTTCTTATATGACCACTTTTCTAAGCATGTCTCTAACAGCAAAACTGAAATTTGCTTTTAACCACAGGCTGTCATTTAGGAAATGAGAAGCCCTGTGAAAAATCAGTACTCATTATGCACAGGATAGTCAGGAAAATTCTGAAAGCTCTTCAGAGGCACTGTAAGGAAATAACACAGACTGTTCTCAGTGCGTTATTTTTAGCATTGTTCTAAAATTTGAAGCCAGAAATAAATACTTCAATGCACATTGCACTAACTAAAGCATTTCTGTTTAGGAGCATAGGTCTTTCCACAAAGCTTTTGTTATCAGTTTCCTTTTTCGTATACATAAAAAACTAGACCACAAAGCGCAAGCCAAATGCTTCTGCAAAGTTATTGATTCTAGTGATGAGAATTATTACATCTGCCATATTTCAGAAATCTGCAGTGACTGCAAGATCTTCTGATCATTTATAAAATGAGCCTCATACTCTCTCTCCGACAGTACAGGGATGCACTATTTATGATTGCAGAACTCCTGGCTATGCTAATTACAATTACACGCACAGAGTCTTAGGAGAAAGAATCCTTTAACTCATTCAAGTTAAAACACTTTTGAAAGACACTTCCATACCACCCAAAAAATGAGATGAGATACAAATTTTTGCCGCAAGTAAATCTTGCATCAAACAGATTTAAAACATGGCTTGAGATAAGGCAGTTTTAAGTAGCAGCTTCCTGAGAATCCACGTTTTAATTGCTTTGTTTCCAGGAGAGGGCAGTAGAGTTCACTTACAAGTTTCTCAATTTCTGATAGGGTCTTTGTTAGCTAATTACAGAGCAGGGAATTATCAACAGGCTCTTTTCTGAGTACAAACTCAATATTGAGTCTTCAAGACTAACAAATCATATTTACATTTATCCTGTGATGTAGGAAGATTATATTATCAATAGAAAAAGGACTGACTGGATTAATACACCACTTCCCCAGTAACATGCAGCATGTAGAAGCATTTCTGTATGAATTCCTGCTTTGTACTCTGAGGGAAACTTGTCTTTCAGATCATAGAATAATTAAAAATTATTAAGCTAAACCACAGGCATTATTACCTTAAAAGCTCCATCTACAATTTAAAAAGAAAAAATAGTGAATATAAGTATTATCTAAAAAAATCCAGGACTGTCATCAATCTTATAACAGCCTGCAGATTGCTCTGGATCAAGATCTGCACAAACACAACTCTCGTGCAGTCTAAAAGCATGAATTAGAAGTCAAGCATTTAGGTGGAGAAAATCCTAAGTTTGTGGAAATCTGTGGAAAGAGAATTGCCAGAGACTGAAAGAGGGCTTTTTTCCCCTATTTGGAGACAAGTACAACATATCTGTTACCATAACAAACACATATTTTCCAATGCTAGGAAAGAAGCACTTAGAAGTAAACTCATTGCATATCTGAAAATTAATCTAACCCAGAACAATTTTCACACGGGACTCGCCAAGCGTAATGTGAATAAATGTACACGCATAGAGAGCAGCCACAAACTGAAACGTGAAAGGATTAAACTGGGAGGCAAGTGAGGCTGTAGCATTCTGCAATTTGTTTATGCCTATTTGATAAAGTGCAGCTGATAAAGGGATGTATTCTGTTATGCAGTGTTGAGAACCTTTTTTAAGCTGCTGAGTGTTCCTCCCTAGCTACTACTGAAGTCAGTCCAGTTGATGAAATCTAGCACATTGCCTACCTGCATTTTAAAGCTTACTCTAGCATTCTGAGTACTTGATCCATGGTAAATACCATGGGGGGAAAAGGCACAGAAACTCATGACAATTTCCTGCCAAAGCTACATCTACACAGACAATGCTGAGACATACAAAAGTACCCAGCACAGCTGCACTAACGCAACACCCCTGCTTTAGAGTACCGTGCCCCATGAGGGTATCTACTTGGCAGGATTAATTAACCTTAAGGGAACACCAGAATTTAATAAACTGAACAAGAGGTATCTCTGCATGGCACTACAGTATGCTGGATGTGCATTCCCTGGTTGCTAAATTGAAAGCAGCAGCAAAGCACAGATTTTACCGTATCTATAAAAGAAATCAGGCATACATACTAAGTGGCTTGTTAAAAGCATACAGGAGGCTGAAACAAGGCTAGGAGTAATAGCGTTCATGCTGACATGACTTGGCACTGACATCTGTTTTTAATGAAATAAAAGGAACAAAAAGTACAGTCAAATAAAATTCTATAAAAGCAGACCCCATGGAGATTGTTAGAATTACTATGTAAACCATGAGTACTTATGAACAATTCTACCTAAGAAAAAACAGACACTCTCCCAGGAATATTTTCTGTGAATATACTTAGTATCATCTGAGATTCTGACACAGTATTTTGTGAGGCTGAGAAACAGAATATTTTTAGTAATTAACTGTTGGAATCAAGTCCTCAGAATGCTTTAATCGGTAAGATCCATCTTCAAAAATATCTGTGGCCTTGAGTAGATACTTCTGTAGTCAGAAATTTCTGCATGTCTTAGAGACAATATTCAGATCTACCTAAATGCTCAGTTTGACAGAATACTGAGATCGAGTGCTGTCATGTGGATCGGGTGGATTTCTGCTCTAGTTTAGGAAATTACATTACCTTGTTTTAATTTGGGGGCTCATCCCACAGCACTGTGACAAGCCCATTGTAGTAAATGCTTCCACCAGTTTTTACCTAAAGCATGATAATGCAGAAAAGGTCAAGTGTTCAAATAAAAAGAAGAACTGAACTTCCTGAGAACTGCATACATACATACCAATGAATCAAACTGATCACGTGGGCAAGCAAACAGCCTTCCATTAACACTCAGAGTCGTAAACACTGAAAAATCATGAGGTTTGAGCACAACCTTTTCTGTAAACATGAAACAACAGATTGTTTATTATATAAAAAGTCATGATATATATGTAGAGTTCACAGTAAGACTGATTCAACAGCTACACAGATCACACTCCTGGGAACAAATTTTCTACAGTTAACCAATGTCCAGGATATAAAATAGATAACAAGGTCCTCTTTATTGAAGAAATGTGACAGCAAGCTCAGCTCAAACCAGTCTCCTACAACACTGGAATATGCAACCAGAATCTTGGCCCCAAACTGTACAGACACGTCAAGAAGCCCATGCTGCCATCTCTAGAAACTGCCTGCAAAAAATCAACCATAATTAGGGACTCCATGCATTCCTCTCTGAGCTGTGAGCATTTAGAGAGCTGTTCTTAATAGAAACTGCCTTAGAAGACACTAAATGCATAAGGAGGTGATGAAATGCAACTGTATTCAAACCTCATTACAGCAGTTCTGAAAGAGCTTTTACTCCTAGGTAAAGAAAAGATAATAAAGTAACACAAAACACCCTCTTCCAGCACGTGCTGGCTTTCAGGAAATCTGACAATAAAGAGCTGCAAAAAGAAGAGCCGCCTGGTGTCAGTTTTCAGGAAGTGAGCTGGCTT
This sequence comes from Psilopsiagon aymara, assembly GCA_024733675.1. Lineage (NCBI taxonomy): Eukaryota > Metazoa > Chordata > Aves > Psittaciformes > Psittacidae > Psilopsiagon > Psilopsiagon aymara. Next base: position 61,189 of record JANRGW010041137.1, on the reverse strand, counting down.
TGGCAGGCAGCACTGTTTGCAAAAATGCCTTCCAACACAGCCCTTATTAGCTCTGTGTGTGTCCATGCAGTCACACTCAACCAGAGCGCTTCAGCAACACCAATTCTGCAGCAGAATTCACCTTGCAGTTACTCTCCCATTCCCACAGCCTACAGTGGGGGCCTGACTCCTGACCCCCTGCAAACACTAGATCATGGTTTACATGGACAGAGCAGCCAAAATGGTAGTGACCAGTACTGGAATGTACTGCACTACCGTGTTTTCAGCTGTTGCTGATTCATATGTCTAGCCTGACATTGCCCACACTTACCTCCTATTTCTGTTGTTAAAATCTCTTGCAAGTTTTACAGTGACGGAAACCTGGGTACAGAGCTCTGAGCTGTAACATGCCGGTACACAAGCTTTTCCTGTCTCCCCTACGAGTTTCAGCCTGTGACTGCAGCAGGCGAAGGACTTGCGTCTGAGTCAGAACCTGAACATACACATTGATATAAAAGCCTTGACTGACTTAGTCTTTCAATCCTTCCTAACGCCGTGCTTCACCGTAAGCAAGAAGAATTTGAGATATGCAAATACAATACCTCCTCCTGAGCTCATCTTTACTATGATGAGGCCTTCTCCAGAACCCAGCTTATCTGCTACTGCGCTGATCACTTCCTTCACAGAGGAAGAAACTGGCACACGGATAGTGGTGTAGGTTTGGTCTATGCAGTACACCTTAAACAGAACTAAAGAAAAAAAATGTGCTGTGCATACCACATGTAATAAGCACAGAGACTTCATTGCACAAATTACTATCACTTCAGTAACCACTTCTCACAAATGAAACAAAGCAACAATAAATCACTACAAGTTGATAGCTCCCCATTCCTCAGATGTTCTACGATTTCTAGGATAGAAATCTCTGATTTCCCAAAGCTTTTAGCAAACCATGCATACTAGTGTTTCAGTACTGCTATGTTATTTATGGATGCCAATTTCATCTGGCACTTTGTTATGTTCCAGACGTTATAATATTTTAAATTAATACTTCTTTTCAAGCCAGAAAACTGGCTGCAAATTCTCTTAATTACAGGAAAATAATTTTCATATTTACAAAATAGATTTGAAAATAGTTTTTGATAAAATCAGAACTTAAATCCAACTGTGTTGCAACCTGGTTTGTACAAGCAAGTATGTAATTCCTGAATCAAGAATGTTGTAGACTAAGAAGAAAAATACCCTGACAATAAGAATACACTTGAGTGTACAGTACAAATTGGCTCACAGAGTAATACATGAACCCAGGCCCCTGGCGGCCTAGAAATCAGTATCACTTAGCCTACATTATCATGCAATGTACATTAGCCTGCAAAAAGCAAGGCAGCTCAAAGCGACATGAATTTAAGAGAGGAAATGCTAGATCCGCCAAGCCAAGCCAAGCAGCCCCTGGAGCTGTTCATCGATAGTTCAATGGCCAGTGTGCTGCCAGCTCCGCACAGCAGTAGGAAAGGGGCAGTTACTGCCTATCCCCACAGTTGCAAGTTGTACTTTCCTGGCAGCAGCAACTGTTTCACTCTTTTGTAGACCTAGAAACTGCATGCATGGCAGGATGTCTGCTGTTCACCTGCAGTTACTTCCAGGCTTTCAAATAGCTCTTTCATTGGTTTGATTTATGCCACCAGCTTTCTCAGCTATCTGACCTTGTATTTTGTTCCCTTATTTTTACTATTGTTCACTAGCAAGAGCTATCCTTTAATATCAAACACCTTGAGGAAGCAGCTATTTTCTGTGATGAAGATGCACCAAAACAACCATTGAGAGACTGGTCCTAGCAGTTCCAAAGAAATCATCAGATTTATGAGTTTTAAGAGGCACGTATCTTTGTATAAGCAATGAATAGATCTCATCAGCAGAGCTCAGGATTTTGCTCACATAGCAGTGCTTTAAGCTGCCAGAAGTAAAAGACAACATGAAAAGCAAGTACGACTGAAAATGATATTCTGATACACTGCTCTACATTTTATCTTAATCTCTTCAAAGAATGAAATAATAGAATAGGGCAAACCAGCAGATTTTGTTTTCTAGGCAGTGTGCCACAGGGCAGAAATCCACGGCATGATTATCTCTTCCATTTCTGTCTCTCAAAGGAACAGCTGTACATGTTAGTTTAAACTACATAGGGAAGACAGTCTTGAACATGACCTTCAGCACCCACTATTTATTGCACTGCCATTACCTGCAGAACACTGTCTGTACTGGTTCTTACCTGGTTTGTTCATTCCTTATTTTAAAGGTTTCTACATCTGAGGAAGCACAGTGCTTGATAGCACAAGTAACTAAGGAAAAAGACCAGGAACATTTCAGACCAATGATGGAGAATATTGGGCTAGCAAAAGCAGAATTCCCTTCGGGCCAGACTTCAAAACTGTAGGCAGGTGCTTTTGTTTATTTTAAGACCATTTTGGGCAAGAAACAAATTTACTGCAAATCTGAGTGGCTCAAGAAAACTTTGCAGGGAAGGTACTCACCTTCGTCACTACCCCTGATAGGTTGGCGCTTCTGTGCTCTGTCATCACTTGTGTTGAACAGCTGCAGAAGAACTTTGTGCTGAAAATTAATCATAAGGATTCAAATTAATGCAAAAAGAAACATTATGGGGTAGAAATGAACTGCAATAGTCTCTTATCAATGACAGGAAAAAGTAGCAATGCAAAATTTGACAATGTTAAAAGTTATTTCTCAATGTGTTGTTTTAACATATCCATGATTTCTAAAGAGTAGATGCTTATGGATTTGCTGTGCTAAAGCTTTGACTTTGGAAAATGGAAAAAATACATTATCTTACCTTCTTCTGTAGTGCTTTAGGTTCTTCAGAACTATTAGAAGGTAAAGCACAGAATATGTAATTATATATTATTGGAAGATTTTGTGTACAAAATCACACAGAATATAGACCACTTGTCAAACTACAATATCAACATATTAATGTTTGCATTACGTGAAAAGACTTGATGACACCATAGTTATTTATGACGATGCAGGGATAATACTATGCAAAGTCCATACAAGCGTGAAATAAGCATCCAGTTTAGTTTCAGTGGTGTGTACGTAATTTCTTATTCCTTCTGTCAAACTTTCAACAAGATTTTGGTGTCTGCAAGAATGATGTGGAAAGACAGAGCCATAGACATCCATCCTAACAAACTTGCAGATAATCATTTAATCTTGTATGACTGAGTGCCATTCATAGAATGGATTTTTAATAGATATAAGCAATAAATTTTCTTCATTTATATACTGACAAAAAAGGGCGAGGGGAGTAAAGAAGCAAAAACTATGCTTACACTTGCTTTACAATTTTCTCTAGCTCTGGAAGTTGCTCCTTTAGCGCTGCAATCATTCTAGTATCATCTGATACAGATACATAAAATTCCTGTAAATGATACAAAATAGTCTTTAAACAACTATAGGGGTAAATGAGCAGTACTCAGGATAGAGGATTATGAGATGACATCCGATCGCTTAATGATTATAAAGAATTGTAATCTGCATAGAGGAACACATGCTGGGCTCAACCCTCTATTACTTCTACTTGTTTATCTCCAGCTGATTTAAAGCAAGTTACACATGCAGAAGGAAAGCCTGATGAGGCTCCTTCGCACACTGTGTAACCACTGACTGCTTGTGCAAAAACTGCATTTTCAGATTTTCAAGAGTAATGACTATAAAATTCACAGATAATCTGGTGTGATAGCTTTTTTTTACCCACTAATGTTGTAGTCCTTAGTGATTCATTTGTTACTGAGTTGACTTTGACCTACTCCAGTCCACTACAATACTACTTCTTTTAAATCCTACTCAGATCTCTTACTGCCACACACCTACATCACACTGTTCCAAAGAAGAATCTATATGATTGCAACTAGTAATTGTTCTTTAACTTCTGGACTAATGAAAGAGATTATGTCTGTCTCCAATGCTTTCTACTATAAAAAGCTTTCCCATGTGGGCTTGCTGTTACGTCTGTCCTACTTAAGACCTCTGTCTAATCCCCTCTCCTAACTTTTACATTAGATTCACTTTTAAGTGATTTGGCGCAAGAACTTCCTCCAGCCAGTAACATACATGATCGTGTTCCACAAACACAACATATAATAATAACTGCAATAATGACAACTTAACATGACTTTGGCAATGCATCTTACCTTAGAAATACAAGACTATAGCACCTACCATAAAAGCAATGTCTGAATTACTAAATGATTTTAAGGGATGAGAAGGGTTCTGAAGATAAAGTTCTTAAGTTCCAATTGCTACAGTACTGCTTTCATTCAAATGAGATGGATTGTTGGATTTGTAGAGTAAGAACACTCCACCTCCTTCCTGGCACACCTCAGGAAGGCATAAACAGATCCCCTGTTCAACCTACACAGCCTCTGAGCTATTCACAAGAAAAATACGAAAAAATAAAGCAGATTTATCTGTTGCTATACAGTATCTACCCATGCAGTGCTTTGAAAGGGGTCTGCAACTCCAGCAGGTATTTTCAGAAGTCCAGAGTTTGACAATGGTTCAAGCGCTGTTGTACTGTCTGCAGCTAAACCCAATAAAACAGTTACGAGTCTGCACTTTGAAATGACTTATTTCTCTTTAGTTCATAGCAGAATTCTACAGACTAGAAACAGGCTTTCAGCTTATCTTGCATGGTAGGTACTTTTCACTACAATGATAAAATTCCTTTATACCTCCAAAAAGGCCATTGCTGCTTCATCTTCTTGTAGTAAATCTCCATATAAAGCAGCCCACTGCAGAACCAGTCGAATGACTCGCCTTTTATTGTTGAGGGCATAATCCATTTTCTCCTGCTCTGTACCCTGGGAAGGCTGGGCATGATAGGTGCCATGGTGTCAAGGAAAATGCTCAGTGATTGAAAATATCAAAACCAGTGTGAATTCACAAACAACTGTCTTCCAACAAACCATTTTCAGGGTGTTCAAATGTAACTTTCCAATACATACTTTTGATTTTGGACTGCTGCTAGCATAAAGACTTGTGAACCTTTCACATTCATACTAAAAAGTAAAAAGACAGTGAATTCTCTAAAGAGCCCAGAAATGATCACAATCTCACCACAGAGACAGTTGCTGTAGGGGAGCAGAACAGAAATGACACTTGGAACAATAGAGAAGAGGATTAACCGTGGAGACTGAAGAAGGGCATTTCTCCTTGTTTTTCTTTGGAGACAGCTGAAGAAAAAGAATACGTGGTGTTTATTAACAATTCCAGTCTTCCATTTGTGAATGGGAATGAAGAACCAGTGTTGCTCCTTTTATTTTTAGAAGTTACTATAACCCAACATGAACGTCAGTCACATTATGGCGGGGGGACCAGGAACTTTACCCCATACAGATATGGGTTAAAATAAAAAATTCTGTAGTGGCCTCATCTTACACTTGAGGAAAGCAGAAGTTTCCACTCTATCAAAATAAAGCATATTTGGGACACAACGCTTTGTGATTGCTATTTTGTGATAAACAATAAGAAAAAATGGAAAACGTTTCATTGACCTCTTTCATGATTAAGTGTCAACATTACAAAAATATGCAAATGCTTTTGACAAAAAGGCTAAAAGTAACGTTTGCTGAAAGCAAGAAACCAAGAAAAAAGTAAAGGCACAATGGGCAACAAACAGATAATTTCAGCTTTTAACCTATGTGAAAATGAAGAATAATCCCCACAGAAACAGAATATGAAGATCTGTGTGCCTGCTTCCCACTGATCAGAAGTTAGCAATGTATATTTAATCCGTTTCCCAATAAACTGATAGCTGAATGTGAAGTGAGCACTGAAAGAGCGCAGTTACATCTTCAACTTTTCTTCCCAGATACCAAAATTCTGATTGTCACGAATATTATTCCCAGTTACATAGCAATGTTCAATATTAACAGCTGATACACTTTCACTCACAGCGAAGTCTGTCATCCCTTCCAGGTGCTCTTTCAGTTGTTCTAACAAAAGATTTTAAAATATTCATTAGAAAATCAATTAGAAATCAAAGGTACCTACTTATTTTAAGCTTCTCATATAGAAGCATTTGTCTAAGAAATACTAATAAGATATCATGTGAAAAAGCAGCTCACACTTCCCGAAAGATCCTCCTGGCCCAAATCCCTTGCAGTGATTTGACATGCTACCAGGGTTATGGGGGCACTCATTTGACTGACAAAATTTCTGCATTTTAATTTCACCCAGACAGGTTTGAATTGACCAAACATGTCAGTACATAAGGCAAAGAGTCATAAGAAGTAAATAATTTATGGTAAGCTATGTACTCTAATGTCTTAGGGAGCAAGTCTAACATTCTACCGAGCAGCTTTTGTCATGCCACTTTTACCTTCTAAACACTGTAGGTATTCAATGTATTCTTACTTTATTAACTGACTCACCACAGTGAGTGGTATTTTTTCTGTATTTTTACTGTTCATTTATAATAACTGCTCCTTTATTAACATTATCATAGGGAGAGTCAATGAAGGGTTCTCCCATTTTTACGGGACCTACAGGATGCAGCTTCATGGCAAAGATCATGCACACTCGCAACAAGTGTCAGATGATTGTAAAATATTTATCAACACCAATCTGGTGAGAGTTCAACATATATGTTTCTAGTTATGTCTAGCATATGCTACGAAATGAAAGCAATTCTGAAGTCTGTTCTTCCCTGTATGGGAACACTTAACCATATCAGCAGCTGTGCAAAATCAGCACCAATTACTACAGCAGAACGCAAACTATTTTGCTGATGTGATGGTAAAGAAGGTTCACAAAATACATATACAGACACATACTAAAGGACTACCATCTACAGAAAGCAAAACAGGAGTTCATACTTTGTAAGTTTTTAAAGAGTAGTCCTTTATAGATGCACACCTGCACACATGATCACACACAGGTGCACTTTTGGAGGTGCTACCCTATTTCAAGTATTCTTTATGACTTTCTCCTGCCTCCCTCTGACAAGCTGTAGCTCTGAGAATTTGTCAATTTCCATCTCTGTGTAAAAAATAGGGGAACAGGGGCCTTGGTCCAACAGACAGCACGGCAGGGGGCTTGGAACTAGATGATCTTAAGGTCCTTTCCAATTCTAACCATTCTATGATTGCCTAGCTCTACTCATACTTGCATGCTGCCAGCTACATAGTAACCTAAGTTGGTATAGGAAAATAGACTTGCATTGATTCAAAATTGGGGGCTGGAGGAAAAACAGTGTTTCTGACTGAATCACCTCCCTGATTTTTTGTGTTTTAATTTCCTCACTGTGCATAACTTATCTCTACTTAGCATCTCAGCACCAGCAAATCCTTTTGTAGAATGATTTTGCTCAGGAAAGATGAGCTTTGTTAGCAACCTTTCAACTCTAACTATAAATTTCACTGGTACAATCAAGAGAGCACAGTTTGATTTTCCATATTAAGAATGGACCAAATAAACAATAATTCAGCTCTAGGAAAACCTGACACTAAAGCAGTGGGATACCAGTTACTTCCAGCCCTCCTTTTCCTCTCTGAAAAGAATTCGCATGATGCTTGCTACAACCCACTTAAGACCATGGTCTTACCCTCTTCTCCAGAATATATTTCATCACAATTGAGTACATATACATAAGTAATGCTATCACTTTGGTCTTCAGAAAACCTTTTCCACTATAAACAATGAAGTACATTTTGCTTATGCATCTGATTTTCCCAGTTACTGGATATCAGAGGTATACTATTATAACTGAGGATAGGCAAATCTGAGTCTCAAATGGACTGACTGAATAATACGAGCTAGATAAATCAGAAAGAAACCCTCAAAACAAACACAAGAAGTTCTGTTCTGTCCTTTCCTTTCCTCTCAGAGCTGTCAGCAAGAGTGTTTTCATAATACTTTTGATATCCAAAACTATGTGGGTTTGGAAAATATGTTTGTTTCAGGTATACAAACAATTTTCTGCAGACCAGTTTTATGGGTCCAAAGGTTTTAAAAACAATTACTGCCCTTGCTATGAGTAACACAAATGGATTCTCAAGCTTGCCAGACAAGGACACAATGCTCTATTTTGTCGTTTCAAGGGGTTAGCTTTCCTAGATGTCACTCGCCCCACTGAGCTTCAAGGAAAGCACATTTTTACACCAATCTAATTCTAAAAAATAAATAGGGAATTGAAGTTATTATATACCCTGTCAGAATTCTATAAACCAGAAAACATTATATGTTTATTTAATGCTCCCAGTCACTTGATAGCTTCAAGTCACTGTGCACAGGGAAAACTCTCAGTGCCCAGCAGCTCCCCAAACTAAATGACTTGCCACAAACTGGCTGATGGATATTTCACAGACTCCTTCTGTAAAACATGCAGACAGTACAAGAACCACCTCCAGCAATGGATGCTATCCATTGTAAGCTTTTATCTCAGAAGTACTTGCAGCTGAAGTTTCTTGCAGTTTGTCAACATTTGCTATAGACCTTTATTATTAGAGACTATTATTAATTTTATTGGTAACTATTATGACAGCACCTAGAAACTGCTTACCCATTATTCTACTAGTTTAGGCACCTTTTTGCTTAAAGGAGTTTGCAGCTTGTAATCTATAAAGTAGACCATTGAAATCACTAAAACATAATGATCTCAGTTGAAATCTAGATGTTGTAGCTCAGCAAAAAAAAACCCAAACCAAACCAAACAACAGAAAAAGAAGAAAGGATACAGGAAGAATAATCCAAACTTTAATGTAATTTCATTTATCTGGTGGAAGAACAGTACATTTCTTTCCCTTGGAATAGTAATCAGCACAGGAAAGATACAGTTTTCATGCTCCAGGACTGTATCTCATCATGGGTATAAACTATCTATTTCAGAGTTGTCGAACTATGGATAGCTGTTCATCAGACACTGAGAACCTACCCACAAGGCACAGCCTCCAGGAAACGTGATGTATTTTTGAGAGGGAGAAGCTTCGATCTCATCACCAACAGGGATAGCTCTTAAACACATGTAACTTTCCCTTACAAAAGGATATTGTGCCATCAAGGCTGGGCAGAGCTGACTATTTGGCATAAAAACACAGTGCATCATGATAAAATCATTTAAAACAGAATCTGTGAAAGAGAAGAAAGAAAACAGTCCATTAAGCCCTTGCAAACAGCTTGGGGATCACAAGGATGAGTATTCTTCCCACTGAAGTATCTTATTCTCCCTCTGCTGATAATAAAGGGGTATTTTTGCAGTTTGTTTGTAGGAATTAAGTATGAAAATGGGGAATGAACAAATATGAGCTGTAATATTAAGTTTTCATTCTTGTCTGCATAAATTTTACTGCACTGTTGTTAACAAGCATTTGCTTGTGTCAAAGGGAAATTTGGCACAGCAAAAAATCCCCAACAAAACAACATCTGTGCTACAGTGAAACATTTGGATACAATTACATTAAAACATATATGACCAATATGACTGACAATTTCTCTGGAAAAAAACAGCAAGCTATTTTTAATGTTAAAATGATTTGTGGTAGCACTGGTGTAAATCCCAGTTTGCCTTGTCTTTGTATTTGTGACAACAAGAACGATTTATGAAGCCTGGCTGCAGAGGCCAGAATAAGTTTGGCAGTGAGACTAAACTTTCTTTTACTTTCAAACTATGGAAGTCTTATATGGAACCACTGAAAAAAAAAAAAATAAACACAATACCCTGGGGTATCATTTCTATGCGCAACTTTTGAGAAAGAGAGAAACACTTAAAAACTTTGTGTGTAACAGGCATGTCAGGAAAAATGTGTTGACTGTGGAATGTAGTATTACATCACAGCTTCCACTGTAATTCATGTATGAATATACCTCTCAGTTGACAAAACTATCCTCCAGAAGGGTGGGACTTTTTCCTTCCATAATATCCAGTGCAAAGTGGATTTTAACAGTTCCTAAATGAATGCATAAACTAAAAATTCGACTTTACAGCACTCTGAGCTACTATACCTTAAATATAGCTTTGCCTGTGAATTGTGACATTTTGTATCCCATTAGGATATAACTGTAATCTGGTCATTGGATGTTTGGGGAAAATTTTTAAAAAATAATTCATTTTAGAAAATTGTATAATACACACATACTATGAATAGCAAACTTCTGATTATATACTTGTCAGCTTAAAGAACAACGTTCTGCTTGCAATCCTAATAAACAGGTATCTGTGAAGACTATAATTTTTATTCTTTAAAGTGGTTAAAACACACGCTGTAAAAGGATTTATGTAATCTTTCAATTCTTCCACCATTTATGAACCACTATATAGGTTTCTCCAATATGATGAGATCATTAACAGATTACCTGGATTTAAGAACGCATTTGAATATACAATTCTTAGACATCTGCAATGTAAAAAGAACTTGCTAAAGTGGTATTACATAGCTTAACATAAAACTCTGTCCATTACTTTGTTGCAATTAGGAGGAATTTTTTGTGTCTGATGTAAATTCTCTGTTCTCTTTACACTAATGAAAAGCAGCCTATTAAATGCAGTTGCAGCAACCTGCATTCATAGGACTTGACCCACGGTGTTCTGAGTTCTTCTGAGTAAGAATTTTTCTTCCTCTGAGTATGGGAAAGTATCACAAACCAGTAATTTAAACTATAATACTTTAAGTGTGATATGGATATGAAAATTTGGGAATATTTATACTAGCATAATGCAATGGCTGGAGGTATCAAGCTACTTCCCAGTATTAAGTGACATCCAGAACTAGAAGTATGAGTATCATTGGGTGGTAATGCATGCTGTATCCTGGCCTTAAAGTTGTGCCTAATCAAAGTCATGACCAGTGATCTGGCACCTTTTGGGATTTTACAGTTCTACTCTGAACAGGAAGTACAGATACAATAGAGTGGGCTGGTTATCTTCACTTCTAGGTTTTACTTGTAGACTGTTATCTTTAATTCTAGATTTCCTAGGTTTTCTTGGGGTTGTTTCAGAGCAGTGGACAGGTCTTGTTCTGGAAAAAAACCTACCACTATCTGCTTTTCCAAGTGTCACATTGCAGTGTTCCCCCAGAAAGAACATCTTATGGAGTAATAATAACACAGCCATTGTCACATAGATACCTGCTGTTTCATTTAGAGTTGCTTCAAGGCGCATAGTTTCTAGAAAGTGCTCTAAAATTTTCTCTGGGGTTCCTGACATCACAATATACCTGAAGGAGGGAAAGGAACAGTTAGTGTCACATAGGCAAAACACCTTATCAGGAGTTGTGCACCAGTCAGAGGACAAGGACTGCTGAGTGCCAATGTATAAATACCTTCTCTGACTGGGATCTTGGTGTGGTTTAAGACAAAACCAGTGACACTGTTTATGGCTTCCCCCCCGTAAAGTGGGAGCAATAACACTCTCTGCCATACCCAAGGAATATGAGATGACGGGCAGCCTCCTCCCCACACAAGTACTCCAGTATAACACCACCCTAGTTACACCACAATCAGCAGAGCTGCACTGGTGCAGACCTGAGGAAGTGCAATCAGAAATGCTTTTCCACTCAGAATAAGTATCTTAGTAATGACAGCAACTGAATAGCATTAGAGGGTCCTAACAGACTTACTATGAGGATGAAATGAGAACTGGTGTGTATTAGTATCAGAGCAAGGGAACAAATTCCTTCACATCACTGACAGGGTCTGAGAAGATGGGGACAAGTAATGAAACAGCACAGAGTATCTCCAAATTTGTGCAATGCCTAAGATAGTGGAGGTAAGTTTTTCAAGTAGATAAACATAGGATTGTACCATTCCCTGCAATAAATACAGAGGTAAGAGAACTAGTGCAACAGTCAGTTTACTCTGGCAAAAATACTGGCAATATTTTAAGTACCAGCAAAATATCATCTGATATTGCTAAACTTGGCTGTCATTTTTTTTCTTTTCCTTGCAGATCAGATTTTTTCATCTTTCCCTCCATTCTTTCAACCTTTGCATCTTTTTTTCCTCTTTTTTTTTAATCCAACTGATAAAGTATGAAACTTTAAAAAAAAAAAAAAGGAGAGAGAGAGAGAGAGAGGGAGAGAAAACCCCCGAGAAGTGAAGATACACTGCTCCTGCTGAGAAATAAGTGGTGGAGCTGAGCTCCTGGGAGCTTCTCCTCACTTTGAGTGCTGACCGTCACAGTTCTTTTACCTGCCATCCCCTTTGGAAGAACCGCATTGATGTCCCAAGAACACAAACACTTGTTAAGCCAGTGCACATTCTCACAGAGATACTAACCAGGTATCTAAGTGAGTGAAGCAAAAAAATCACAGGTTGCTGTACTCTGAATATGAAAGTGAAAATGAACAGTGAAGTGACTTACAGGAGCTGCTGAATTCATCCTGCATGAGTATGATCACCCATAAAGAGTTAGATCTTGGGAGTTAGAACTTCAGAGCCAGTCCGTCAAGGCAAAACTGTCACTATTTGAAAGTGTGGCTCGGGGAGCTACGTAAGAGCTATGCTTCCTCAGCAGAGCAGGCAGTAGAACCCAAACTGCAACTGAGAAGATCTCCTCCCAAAGGGAAGCTTTCCCCAAGACTCAGATGAAGATTAGTTTCTTGGTTGACTGGATATCTTAGCAATCAACTTTGGGATGCAGAACATTTCTCCAGTGCAAAATTCTATGTACCTGCTTAAGAAGCAAAGCCCGAAGGGCAGCTCAGCTGAAGAAGTATCAGTGACATAAGCTACCCAACTAAGGGCAAAGCAGTAAGCCTTTAAGAAAAGATCCCTTTAAAGATTTCTTTTTGGGTACAGTGATCTTCAAAAGTACTGAACAGCCAACTAGCACATTCCAGTAATACATTCTGGAAATCAGATCACATCAGTAACTTTAATTTGAACTCTCAAGCATAAATGTAGCTACTTACTCTATTAACAAAAGAAACAAGAGAAACATTATCTTCAAAACCAGTGAACTAATTTCCAAAGTTTTTAAACCAAAAGACACTTCCAACACACTACCAACAAAGTAATCTGCTGGAAAGCAGAGTGTGAACTTTCAAGGTAGCTTCCTCTTTTGTGTAGCTTATGTCCATTTGTCATTGTTATCAGCAAAAGCTCCCCTGCTGGCACATTTGATCTTCTTTCTAAAGCTCCCTTGCTGACCAAATGCATAAAATATTTACAGAAATGAAATACTGAGCTTTACCTGAAAATAGTCCTGGAATGTAAGGTCTAAAATACAACTTCACTTAACCAAGGACCATAAATGTTTCTAGCTACTTTTATAGAATTCTGAACAAGAAAACGTCAATTAACACAGACAATGCTGGTGTAAAGAGATGCAAGGAAGGTAGCAATTGAAGTATGTTTCATTTTTGAAAGCATGAAGAATATATCAGACTCAAGAAAATGGATTTAAATCTATGACCGTGTTGCTGTGCATTCCAGCTGGTAGTGCAAATCCACTGGCTGCAGTCCATTTGGACTGTCTGAAGTAGACAAAGAAAAATGTGTTGCAAAAGTGCATGTTTTACTGGAAGCATAGTTTGTTTTTCTAATAGATCAAGTGAAAGATGAAATGGCAGTTTCTGAAATGCATGCAATGTGTATATAAAATACAAGGAATGGTTTATTCAACCCTTCACAAATCTTCACAAATCTTTTTACTCACTTATGCAGATAAAATGGGTATATGAAATCCCAGATCAGATAAAAACTGTACCCAAAATATCTCACAGTAAATTCGCTCTTTCCTTGAGAAAAAGTAAGGTCCAAGGTAAAGAATTCAAAACTTCTTGGCGCTTCTTTTGTTGGAGTTTTTTTAGCATTTTAGAAGAAAATTGTTCTTCCATTTGCAAATAAGATATTTACAAACCTTCAGGGGTTCTACCAACATTTGGAATGATAACAGCCTCACTCTACTCTTATCACAGTAGTATCCAAACAGAATTGTACTTTTCCCCTTTCAGTAAGAAAGTAAAGAAAATATAATGAATATTGTTATAACAGTTCAAACCTATTCTGTAAGACAAGCTGTGTGACTTTGATTGTATGAGATCTTTTTTGTGTATAAATTGTACCTAGCAAACTCTTACTGGAATCCAAAGTCAAAATCCAAAATGAAAATCTCTGTTCTTAACAATAAAACAACGTATTTTCCTTGTGTCCTTTACACAGTAGCTCAGCTTAATAGGGTTTTCAGCATTCTCCATGTGCAGTCTATTTAGAAGCTATTACACGAGATAAGTATTTACAGTGAGATCTTTAGAGAATTATTGTGTAAAGATATAGAACTGGTGTGCTGCTGGAAATGGATATATTATCCAGTATGGGGCATGTGATCAGCTGATGATTAGAAAGAACTAAAATTCACATGCACTGCATTCTTCCATAGAAAGAGGGAATATGCTATTGTTTGGATAATAATACCATATGAAAAGGTTAATCGTTGTCTGACATTTGCACTATTGAATGAAAACATACTTGTGCTGAGGCTGTGAATTTCCTTGATTAGAAACTCTATTTCCTGCTGGGATCTTCTCCAACACCAAGACATCTTGGTCGTGTTCTTTGAGTCTTACTGTATTTGCTTCCACATCCTGCAATACAAGTTACTTTTAATAAAGTAATTACACCCAATTTGGCTGATTAGTCACTCTGAAAAAGTGTATGTCTTTCAAACACAAAAGACTCTGGGGTTGGTTCTTTTCCCCTGTGTTTATCTATCTTTGTTCTGATTTCTCACAGGCAGAATCAAGAGGGTAGCACTTGCACTGGGAGAAGAGTCAGAGAATTGTAGGAGCAAGAACGATGTGAAAAATCCTGGCTGTGGCAAAGGAAAAAAAGGTTTCCCAAAAAGCAGAGTGCTCCCCCCCCAATTTCCATATGTAATGTAATCTCTGCTCCTACTTATATGTAAATATTATCATCTATTACTTTTCTTTTTTTAAAAAAAAGAAAACGTCACTTCAAAATGGTAAGTCTCAGTTTAAACTGTCAGTGAACTTCATTTTCTACTATGAGATCACAGAAGAAAAAAGAAGAATTAAATATAATGCCCTTTCAAATAACATACATGAAAATAAGTAAGACCATGGACTTCGATCTTCTTTCAATTATCAACCAAAGCTAAATCAGGAGTCTCCATGGCTAACCCAACCTTACTGCCAATGGGATACTTGTTCCCTTTTGTACTGTAAATCCAATCTTATGTCATCTAGTACAGTGCACTGTCTGGACTTGTTCTACTGCTGCAATACTGGGCATGTATACATTCAAACACAGGATGATACTGTTCTTGACTTCCTATACCATGAATAAACAATCACAAACCAGCCTGTATTTACAGACTTTGCAACACATTTTCCCTAACATGTATAACTGTAAAATTAGAGCTCTCTGATAAAGACAGCTGTGAATTTACCTGTAGCTTATTTATGCCACTTGATTCTGCTTTGAGTCTATTAAGGTACCAGACACTGACTTATCTGGGGGAACAGGTGATCCTGTTTAATTTAGTATTTGGATGGAAGATTGCCCAGAAATCCTGGACAGAATAAGGAAAAACTGAGCACTTGGCAAATTCCAGACCACGGAAATGTGAGAGACAAAACAGACTATTTTGTCCCATTTTCACGGTTGAGCTAGGAACAGAAAACCAGGAAAAATGATTAATATATTCTTAACTTGATCTTCTAAACTGTTGCATCTCTGTTCTGTAGTTAGGGACAGTTGAAATAAGTTTACCAGTATCAATATACCCATAGAAATGTGACAGACTCTAGAAAAAACTGCAATTTCTGATACCACACTGTTGGAGTGGCTCTTCCCATTCTTACCCTAAGGATCCTGTTGAAGTCCTCCTTGTCTACTCTCAAGAAGTGGCAGTTGTCTTCACGCAGAACAATGGATGCTGCTCTGGGAGCATCATTCACAAGTGCTAACTTGCCAAAATCATCTCCTTCGTGTAGAGTACATACCACACCCTGCACAGAGCAAAATATTTATATGCAGAAACCCATCATTACTCTGGATTCTATTGAAAGTCCTTGTACAAACACTGGACTTCACAATCAAATACCAAAACAAATCTATTTGGCAGGAAATCAACAGCCAAAATAATGACTAGGAAACAATACTTGATAGCTGGTTATTACTATTACTAAAGAAAGGCAAGAATAGAAAAGAATTAGCTTGTTCTCTGAAATTACATTCAGCTTGAAGGACTCTTCTAGGCCTGCTGAAGACAGAAAGTTGTTGAGTTGCTTGTTTTTTATTTATAGAGGCCCTAAAAAAATAAGATCAAGTTTGCAGAAATAACAGATAACTCATGCTCAGCTGGTGTAAACCAACAATGCTCCATTTACTACAGTTTATAGTAACAAAGGATCTGGCTCACTCAGGGATGTAAAAACACTATCTAAATATGGGTTTCTTAGGAATAGACTTAGCACCAGGGTCCCTATGCTAGATTTTGGTGAAATGCTTGGTGTTCAGAAGGGAGGATTCCCAGTCACTGAATGAAATACCGACAGAGAAGCAGGGATTTTTAAAGACACGAGGGATTCCTGTGCACCAAATTCCTACTTTTTACCTAGGAAAATCTCTCATAAATGGGAAATATAACAGAAATGTTTTTCAGTCTACAACTTAATTAAAATTAAGAGCAGGCATAAATTTAGGAGGGGTTCATCCAACCTGAGAACTGCTAGTCACAAAGAAGTACTTTTGTCAGATACCCCTGATGTGTGAGAGATGTTAGTCATACACATGCAAGAATAGGGTGCTAAAGGGACAGGGCAAAAACCCCCATGAGAAGGAAGTCCATCAATTCACCAAATTTCAGCCAATTACTTTGTCCTAAAGATACTGATGTAGCTCTCCTGAATTATATTCAGAAATTGTGTAATATATCCTGAAATTATACAGCAATCAACTGGAAGTTTAATCAGTGAAACCGCTGGATCATTTCGTAATAAAATTACATTCAATTTGTTTCCTCAGAGAAAGCAATTTTGCTCTAAATTAAACTGTATTTCTTCAAAGTTTACTCTCATAATTTCAATAATAAGAATCATATTAAAAGGCTTCTGAAAAAAATACCTTGCCATAAATGACTACGTTTACTGATCCCTTTAGGATAATGTACCAAGAAGTACCTTCTTCTCCCTGATTAAATACTTCAAGAGAGAGAAAAGATTTTATGGTGAGAATACAGTTACTCAAAATACAAATGGAACAGATTCTGCACTCAATAAAATTCAAGGTAACTACTACGGTCATATTAATGCCTACTTTGACAAAGGACATATTATATGCCTTCTGATTTTAGAAAAAAACCCCACCCTCATATAGTAGCTATTTTATTACATTGATGTGAAAGTTTCATTTACAAGACAATTGCAACATCTACTTTATCAATACATGTCAGATCATCAATTACTAACCAGATCTGGATGCCATCAGTAGCACAAAGTTCTAACTCAATTCTCTAGTGGCTATGAATTTGACATGCATTTGCTAAAACAGTATAAACGATTCTGAGTAATCTAACATTTTAAATCATTTATTTTGTGCAGCAAGTCTTTTCTTTAATAACAAGATAATACTAAAATATATTTTCAGTAGAGATTGGTACAACCCAATATTCTAGGTAAGAATACACCCAAATTGTGAGTGACACACACATCCAACCAAGGATACAGAATTAATTTTGGTACTGTCCCTGCAACAAACCAACACCTATTACCCCATGTTTTAAACAGAGCGCTAGTCAGGTTTGAAGAGAGCATCCAAGTTTTGTTCTTGCCATTTAAACATTAAGAATTTAAATGTTCATGCCCCAGAAACGAAAGATCTGACAGGACTACATGTACTTACAGACCGTTCCTGCTTTGGGATGTGACTCAAAAATGAGGACACCTGCTAATTCTCGCTTTACCTTAAAACAAGGAGAGAAAAAAAAAAAAAAAAAAAAAGGTTTTATATGTATTTTATTCCTCCAGGTGAGAGAAAGTCACATCATATACTCCAGTTGATATTTTCCTTCCCTCTGCATCGTTCAGCACTCACTCAGATTCACACAGCCAGACAGTGGTTTGCTTCACTTGATGTACTATTTCTAAGTGATTTACTGTACAGACCACGAGCATCCGCCATTTCCTGGCTCCTAGCTCAGACAAGGGCTTCAAGATACAGGTCTCCACATCTTTATACACATGCATAATAATAACTTAAGTCGGCCCACTTCCACTGTGTTGAGCCATGAGGCACTGCCATCTGGATCTGCTAAGTCCCCTCTCCACCTAACAGCTTCCTAGGCAAAAAGTTCACCTCACTACATCTTCCAAGAGTGGAGAATGTGACAATGCCCTTAGTGTTGGCTGCTCCTCATTGTGTTTGTATTGCTCTGCTGCGATTAGCTCTTACTCTTACTTACCTCTAGTGAGACACTGTTTACCACCAATTTTTCTCACTGTAAACACTATTAGTGTTACTTTCACAAAATAACAGCTGCACTGGGAACCTCATATTATCCTGAGTTTTCCTGTGTGCTGTATGTCTCCCTCTGTATAACCACAAATTTCCATGGACTTGAAGGCCAATTTCCAAGCAGTGGGATTCTTATTTTCAGAAAATGTCAGCTGGTGACAATCCATGTTTCAGAGGTAGTACCGTGTAACTTAACTGTGCCAAATACATGTCAAAAGCTGGCTCCAACATATACTTAGTAGCAGTATTTTCATGCCATTTCCCCAACTGTTTAAATTGGAAAACTTTTTAGGCTATACAGAAAAACTTGGGGAGGAACTCTCAAAACCTAGACACAATCCAGACAAGGGTCTGGTGGCTGCATTTCCTAAGATAGGTAGACAAACTTAGCCTGTGATGTCCTGAAGGCACCCACCAAACCTTTGCACAGGCACCAACTATATACATAACACACCAGCCACCGCGCCTAGAACTTTTTCCTGACAGCCAGTGCAAAGCATTCCCTGTCTGCAGTCCAGAGAATAAGAGGGGTAAATAGATGTGTTTGTAGTACAGTCAGTAGCAAACACAAGCCTGTAATTTCTGTAATAATTAGCTCACCAAACTCATTTATAACCTCTGCCTGAAGGGAATGATGCTTTGATAAGGACAGGAAATAGAACCTCATCAGCACTGTTCTGTGTATTGTAGGGTGTTCCTATCCATATACATCCTCAAATATCTTCTTGCTTGTTTCAGTCATTTGCCTCTGCAATGAATGAATCCTCTTGAAGAAGTGAAGAATTTGATTTGTTTTTAACACTGCATTATGCAACCATTTTGCATTCATACATTAACTTTACAGGCTTCTCTAGCAGGGATTAGTTCACCACCACGAGCCTTGAGTTTTATCCATTTTGCTTCCTGCTCGTGGTGTATCTAGGAAACTTATTACTTTAGGAATTACGCGTTGCTTAAAATTGATAAACATTTCATTTACTTTCAAGTCGATTGACCAGTAATATACTGGTTCATAGGAGCAATGCTTCCTGTTGCTCCTCTTTAGTTTTTCTCTAAGGTAGTCATGGTTTCTGTCCTCTGATTTAGTTCATACTGCACTGTAATAGGCTGACATTTCTAAATTCTTACTAAAAATATGGAATCAACTGCACTTCTTCAAAATGCCAAGTATTTCCCGCAGTTTGTATAATTTACCATACTTGTTCTTTGTGCTACTTGCTGTGGATTCTGACCTTGAGTCTGAATTTCTTCTGAGCTGGAAACATTTTGTGGGTTGGGTTCTGTCTGTAGTATAAGAACGTTCTCCACTACCTCTCACAATCTGTCTAACTTGGGTAGTTTCTTTTGTTTGCTTTGAAAAGGGTAATTTCTGGATCTCACAGAAGTCTTTCTTTAAACACTTTTTTCCTACATCCCAGAGAAGCTTAAGGAGTTTGGCTGGCTTCTCCCTCTTAGTTCAGGTAGCAACTCTGGATGAATATTTTTTTGTAAAGATTTGCTCAGGTGTTACATGTTTGCATGTGGTGTTATCTTTCTGTTACGCAGCTTCATAATTAGCTGCATCTGTCCAACTTAGCTGAGAATTACTGAAAATATCAAGAGCTTCTTTGGAAGCTCTTGTCAAACATAAATTTACTTTCTGACTGGCTTCGTTCTTCTGGAAGCATCCATACCTTGCAGCTACCGAGCAAAGTGCTATTTAGCTTATTTCTGTTGCCTGCACAATGTGTCAATAATGTTGAGACTTTATGAACGGTTGCATTCTCTCCTCCAGGTATTTTTTCCATTTCATTTATTCTTGGATCTCTGCACTGTTCTTGCCCACTCAGAAAGAAGGTGTCTGATGAGGCTTCTTTCACTCAATGACCAAAGTCCAACCAGCCAGCACTGCACAGTGCACCTTTCTGTATCCTATAATTTGTCCCATCTAAGTTGCTCTTACAGTTCAGAAATAAGACATCATTCTGCAAAATTCAGTAGTGCTATAGTCCCAGGTGTCATGTCAGCTTAAATGAATCTCAATTTAAACTCATATATGGATCCAGATGGAGGCACCTGTACCAAGTGAGTGGGGTGTGGGCTGAGTAGAAACATATGAAGACAATTATATCTGATACCCAAAAGACAGCCTACATCTTCATAGCACTTGGATAGTCCTCACAGGTGGAAATAACTACTTTGCATGGAAAGTACAATCTGAAAGGGTTACAGGTATAACAATTCTAATAAAGCACCAGAAAACAAAATCCAATCTTCCTGTTGGTGAGAAGGTACATTTTTAAAAATGCTTACTGTGGTAGAAAGATGAGATAAGGCCTTAATGTGAAGAAGTTCTTCATATATAAATTCTAAGTCATCTACAGTTCTCTGGCCAGGCCTATAGAGAGAAGACAGAAAGAACAGCAAAATGCAATAAATTCCTAAAAGAAATGCTTGAGAGAGGTATAAACAACACAAAATGTCAAAATGTCTACTGAAGGCTATCTCCTTACTAAACAGGAATAGAAGGATGGTCCTGGCTGGAGGACTGAAACACACAAAGGATGGAAGTGCTGTGAAGTCACCTGAAAGACACTGAGCAGCAGCCATGGCAACCACCTTAGAGAGATCCTGATTAGGCAGCTTTCCTGATGAAA
The DNA here is from genome assembly GCA_024733675.1 of Psilopsiagon aymara. Lineage (NCBI taxonomy): Eukaryota > Metazoa > Chordata > Aves > Psittaciformes > Psittacidae > Psilopsiagon > Psilopsiagon aymara. The sequence continues at coordinate 40,085 of JANRGW010041137.1, read as the reverse complement.
TCAAGTGTTCTACATGTTCAATGGTCAGATAAATCAGAAACAGTACATAAAACTCAGTTGCTTTCAACACACCTCCTGAGTGTGGCACCTGCACTATTTGTTACATGTGGCACTAATGAGTTGTAGCAGTCAGTCAGTAGTAGCAGTTTGTAAGGGAGTATGTGAACGTTTGCTGAACAAATTGTAAATGGCAGCAGTGCATCCTGGAGGACAGTAAACAACTGTTATAGAATTAAAGCTGAGTGTTGTTTAGCCACAAAGGTGAGAACCACTCAGTAGTTCCAATCTCTCTCACTGAAATATACAAGAAGCTGCCATTAATAAAAAGCTTTCACTGATGAAGGAATAATCATCCTATAGCACCACATGGAATGAGGCTGCCACCATGACTGAAATAACTGCATTTCTGTAGTCTACACACTGGAAAATTTTCTGATTGCTAAAAAAGGACACAAGTACTCTGAGGACTGCAGTGTATCAGAGATGCTTTTAGTATCTAATAAACAGTACCCATGAGAAGGAATTGTAGGAGCTTGTAACTCCTAATCTTTTTCCCATGCATAAGATTCACCTCAGTACAATTTTATTTTCTAAACCGATGAATTCTCCTATGATATAATTTCAGATATTGCACTGGAGATACATAAACATGGAGAAAAAAATCCTTTAAAGAATTATCTCAAGTGACTTAAAACCAATGTTTTCATAAAGTCACAGAATGGTTTGGGTTGGAAGGGACCTTAAAGGTCATGCAGTTGCAACCCCCCTGCCATGGGCAGGGACACCTTCCATTATGCCAGGTTGCTTAAAGCCCCTCCCAGCCTGGCCTTGAACACTGCCAGGGATGGAGCAGCCACAGCTTCCACGGGCACACTGTGCCAGCTCCTCACCACCCTCACAGGAAAGAATTTCTTCCTTAGATCTAATGTAAATCTACCCTCTTCCAGCTTTGCACAAGTCCAGGTAGATGGCATGAATTGCCCTTCCCTTATCCACCAAGGCAGTGGCCCCATCATAGAAGGCCACCATACTAGTAAGGCACGATTTGCCCTTAGTGAAGCCATGCTGCCACCCATTATTTTCCTTAGCACAGTTTCCAGAATGATCTGCCCCATGATACTGCCAGGCACAGAGGCAAGACTGAGTGGCCTGTAGCTTCCTGGGTTTTCCTTTTTTCCCTTTTTAAAAATGAGGGTTACATTTCCCTTTTACCAGATAGTGGGATTTTAGGTTTATGAAAAGCAGAATGTAAGTAAGTAATTCAAGTCCAAGAACAGAAGAAAAGAGCAAACTAGTCACAAGGAAGGAGAAAGATTAAATTTAAGATGTGAGGAAATGGCATAAAAGAAGTCAGTCCAGGGGCAGGAGTTTCAAAGGTTTATACGCTCACATAAGAACAGGATAGTGCGCAGTTCCAAAACCAACTATTTGCAATGTGTAGAGTCAAAAGAGTTGAGTCTTGGGACAGCCCTAAAGGAAACAACACACTGAACCTTTCTGACAGAAGTTTTCCTCCAAAACTGTCAGTATTACAGGGAAGTCTAACATCTAGAGGATCAGGAAAGTAATAAAAAGAAATACAGTGCTCTACAGGCTCTCTGCATAATCATGTCTTGATTCAAGAGTCTGTCTAAATCGTGTGTGGAGTAGAAAGAGTACCCAGGAAACATCTAACTCCAGACTTACATTGAACTTTTTTACAAAAGATGTTTGATGGAGACTTCTTTTGGATGAAAAAACTATTGAAGAAGTCACAGAAATCATTAAGGACAACTGACATTCTTTTTGCTAAACAAGCTATGTTCTTCATCTGTTCTTCACTTACCAATCACATGCAGTTGTTATTACCCAGTTTAAAGACCAACTTAGGCATTGGATTATTCTTTTCTCATACAGAATGAAATAAACTGCTAAAGGAGAAACAGAAACTGGTTTAGTACTGCTATGCCCTCTAGTGACTCAAAATACTCTCTACTATTTCTAAATCTGGCTTGAAATGTAAGGCTGCCACTCTTGGTGATTTACGTGGGGCAGTAGCAGCTTAATTACGTACAGAAAAAAACAGCCTGTACTAGCTACCTTTCACTCAAGATTAAAGAAACACAAGGTATGGATTTAAAAAAAATACTCCCTATAGGAAATAACAACTTTAATTTTATTACATGTTTGCAAACCCAGCATGTCATAGAAACATAAAACATAGTGTAACACATTAACAAATTTCTATTGTAAATTAAAATATAAAAGGGTGATGTCTTACTACATCAGATCTCTATCATGACAAAAGGGTACACTCTTCTTTCAGTATGTCCATTTGCCTCCTGCGTTAGCACGTTAGGAGAACTGACAATCTATAGTGGATGTACCCAGTCTTTACTTTTGCTCCTGCAGATGTCACGTGGAGAGATATTAGGCATCACTGCTTCTGTAAAACCTGTGTGGTGCCCCACTGATGTTGATTTGTAGGATCCTGCTGTGTAAAGACCTAGTTTCTGCAGGGGACACATTCTAATAGCAATAGCCAGTTACAGACAGGATAATAAATGGAATAGGTAGAGAACAAGGCTACACATTAATGGACAAGAGAACTCAGGTGATATTAAGTGATCAATAAAAACTGTTCAGTGTTTGGAGAATTTATCAAGGTCAGAGACACTGAGCTTCTCTGTGACTAGGATGTTGACAATAACATAGTACTTTGCCATCAATAAACCATGTATGTACAAGCAATATCACTGATTAATTTTACTACACAGCTAACCAGAAAATTCCCAGATAGTAAGAATAAGGGAAAAGATCAGAGACCCCGTAACACCGTGATTATACATCAAATAAGCATGCATTTCCAGTGCAAATTTTGTTTTCAAACACCATAAAGAATATATAATAGACATTAATAATTTTACCCACAACCTGAGTCTGAGTGTGAATGTACACTTACTCTAGTGTGGAAGCTAGTTACGCAATCTTTGTACTTGCATCAGTGCTCTTTGATTAACTCCAGAAACACCATTTACCACACATAATACCTGTAAATGTTAGTAAACTCATATATGGAAAGATAATCTCTGTTTCCTACCGTACAACTAACCCTTGGTTTATTAAATTCCATTGGCAGGAAACTCCACCAAAGACTACAGAACTTAGTACAGTCTTTATGAATAAACCCAATGTGGTTCTCACTGCTTACAGCTGCAGAGAAGAATTTTAAAAACAAGAGAATAAAAATATCTTGCTTAATTTTTAGAAGACCTTCAAGAAGTGATAGATTCTTAGCAATAATTAAATTGCTATTTTATTACATACCTATTTTGAGCTGTGTACCATGTTTAGATATGTTTTCACTTCCTCTCCCTAGCATCCTGTCAAGCTTACTTCCGCAAGTGACACTAAAATCTGATTACTGATCACATGTAGAATCACTCTTTCTACTGAGAAAAAATATTGGTGAGTGAAGTCACTGAGAATATATAACAAACACTTTTTATTTCAGTCATACTGCTAACTTACTGTAACCTAGAATACTGAAAAGAATATAAACCATAACATCATCTGAGTTAAATACTGTTGTCTGAGGAATATCACTCTCCCTTTAATCACTCCTGTTATTACTGGGTTTAGCTTTGTATTATAGCATCCTATTTAATTAGGGTTTACCATCAAGTTAGCTGTATCTGAACACCATTAAAAGCAAATAAAAAAACCCTAGAAAAAATGTCTTCAGGATGTATTTCCATACTGAAGGACTGCAAAACTTGTATGGAAGAGCTCTGCCAGTTCTACAATATTTTTTCCAGGGACTTGCTCAAGGTCTGCACCTGTGCTCCAGCCATTATAAGGAGCAGAGAGCTGTGTTTGCTACTTCATAAAAAGCTATTTTCACATTCAGTGTATGTGTTTCCAAAGAAAAAAAAGACACCCAATAGCAACAAGAGCCTGCCAAAAATTTCCCTGAGCTCTATTCTGTTTTTTAAACTATAGAACATTCTTTCACAGTTTGACAGTTAAAATGCTGCAGCTAATGTAATAAACAGAGAATTTTTTAAGTCGGCTGTCAAAACAAGTGACACTTTTTGCTAGAGATTTTCAGATTTTGAACAATAGAAAGTACCTTTCAAAGCAACAGCTTCATTATACAATCAAATTCACAAAGTAATCTTCTCATCAAAGAATATTGTCTTATTCCTTTCAGGGTAATTATCTGAGTTCTGCAACCTCTCTGGAAATGGCAACTATTATAAAATGCAGCTGTGTTGGTTTGAAAATTGTGGGTCCTGCTTAGGTCAGGTGAAGCCCTGACAATTCCATGAACTTCTGGCAGCTTTAACAGTGTCTAGTCAAAACTAGCAGGACTCTCAGGATTCACAGAGATTTTAACAGCTTTGATACAGCTTAGCCCAGGGTGGATTTTCGACTAACAAAATACATAACACATATAAACTGAATACTAGAACAGTAGTTAATATAGTGCCTGGCAGTACAAGCTTGCTTCCATGAGCAAAGGGCAGCAAAAATAAGCACCTTCAGGGACAGGGATAGGGAAAGATGTCAGAAGGCTGTCAGTCTTGAGACAATCTCCTTCCCCTCATTATATTGCATGAAAAATCTCCTCTGAATATTTTTTCAGATGATGCTGTGCAAGTGATGACAAGAGGGCAGAGCAGTACTTTCCACAGCACCATTCCAGCTTTTCAGCTCCCTGCAAGCAGTGTGGCTGATAATCAACATTGATCCTTCCAGGGTAAACTTAACAGTAGCTGCTCTGAAAGTCAAGACAGAAAGCAAGTGTAGTAGGCAGCCAAAACCCATGGTAACCTGAAGAGGCAATTCTCCAAGAGGCAACCTGCTCAGTCAGCCAGAAACAGAGGAGGTAGCGCGGAGGTTAAAGGGTCACAGCACACATAACACTGCTCACAGTTTCAGAATGGCTGGGGTCTGCCTACTCAGACAGACACCGGACATTAGGGTCCAAGTGCCCTCTTTCACTCCTCAGTAGAGGATGCACAAGACATCTCTATGAACAGAAAACACCACACTTCCCTGACACCATTCCAAAACCATGGTTTTTGGAGCCACCATACTCTCAGTCTGGTTTGTCTATGTATTTTGTGTGACACAGAGTGCGCGCTCCTTTGGTTTGACTAGACCTCTAATAAACAAAGGAAAGAGGATTTATATTTTTGAAACTATTGCTGCATAGCAGTGTAACTTATTTTTGTAAGCACAAGTATCTGATGGCAATTTTTGAAATTCAAAGCTTTTAGCATTGTCACTGTATAGTGAGGTTTTGGAAAAGTGCCATCTAAATGAGCTCATGATCTAAACAGAAAACACAGGGACAAGAATAGAGGATGGAAAGGACAAAAGTGCAAACAGAAAAGGGCAAGAAACTGTGTTAAGTGGATTCAAAACCCTTTTAGTATAAAAAATGTTCTCACACTTTAGGCAGGGCTCAATCCTATCCCACGGCAAAGACAAACTTTACCACTGGCCTCAAAGAAGCAGTATCCAGCTTTTTGTACTTATCTTTCTTGAACTGACCCTTAAAAGTACATCTTTGGTGAATATGAGCTTAAGTAATTAATCACTCTTAGTGTGCTTAATTAGCAGTAAAGTATGCCTTCAGTGACCTCTAAATGCTACCTGCATATTGAATAGGTTTTCTTCAACAACCAAACCAAAGGGAAAAACAGAGTTTATACCGATTGCTTTGAAGTCACCATAAAGTTCCCTGTAAAAAAAGGCCTTTAGCACAGTTTTCAGTATGATCAGAATGTACTGCAGAAAGAATGGTTAGCCAACCTAAGAGAGGACATGATCTGATAGCTATGAAAAGGTTAGGTTGGCATCCTATATGGCCTAAGTACAGAAAGCATTTTTTTTTAAGGTATTTATTTTATAACAATAGGAATGGATAAATAGACCCACAGAGCCACACTGCATACCTTGCTAGTAAACTACAACAGGCCAAGTCCAGCCTGTCTTAATTCAATAAAGTTCTACCAAGGATGAATCTAATTAATGGCTGCCACTGACAACTGTAATTGAAAGATACGTGCTACGCTGCCATCCTACCACTCACAGTAACTGAAAGGAGCATAGTTAATTGAATGGCATGTCTACACAGGCAGTGCTAATGGAGCAGGACTCTTCTATTACCTGGAACTTACTTTTGGGGAGACTCAGAAATAACATAAAAGCTCACAGTGCAGCATTTTCTTCAAGGTGCGTATAATGGCATTGATGGTGTTCGTTATTATTATCAATACACAGTTCAATATATAAGCATTAATAAGCACTGGAAATGACTTAATATGGACTTAAAAACTTCAGAGGTGAAGAAACTGCCTCTGAAGTGAAATAACAGGCCAAAGGACACCTGTTAATAAATGTAGATTAATCTCCTTACGGTTTTCTGAGAATCATCCTCATATGGGCATCTGGCCCAATCTGAGACAGAAGCAGCATAGTGTCCTGTAGCTCCTCATCGCACTCCTTTTTCTCTTCTTCAGTTGGCAAAGGTGCATCTTCATGCTCATCATCCAAGAATCGGTAAAATAAATATTTGTCTTGGAAGTGGTGCTCCTGATCCACTGAAACAACAAAATATGTCAAACACTAAGCTCTCCTCATGAAAGCTAACTTTGCAGAAAACTATGTAGCATCATATACATCACACATCTTTGAGTTAAGAAGGGAAAGAAAACTACAGAGAAACTGCAAGAGTATGAAACACCTTCACTTCTCACATATGCCCGAATTATGTAGCTTGAAGGATACACTTTTAAATTGTGTACTACAAATACTCTCCAAAAGGTTTCTGTGTATCTGTATCATGGGTGTGGATACATAGCACTGCCTCTGCAAGTGTGTGGGTTTTTTCTTATCAGATCTGTTTTTTTGCTTATTGTTTCAAACCATTTCATCTATGTAAACAATTTACACTGGGAGACAGTTGCATCATGAATTTCTAAGAGGTGTTCTATAATATGAACACCTCCCTCTGCATGTTTAAGACAAGAGTTAAAAGATAACAAAACCATCTAAACTCCTTCTGATGTACCAGAAGTATACCTCCTCAAGATATAATCCCAGGGGCAAGTTCACTGATCTCTGTTTTGGTGGGAAGACTACCAAGAGAAGAATTCTAAAGAAAGGCTATGATAAAGTGATGGACAAACCCTTGGTCTTCCAAGCACATCAGATTGATGTGTTGGATACTGTGATGCAGCTTGCAGTAGCTTGCCCCTGGATGTTCAAGGGAGTATTTGGCAGGAATTAAAGCTACAGCCCTTACAGTAAGGAAAGTGGGGAAACTGTGTGTCTTCTCAGTGTGGAAACTTCCCCCTGAGATATGGGAAGCACAACAAAGGATAAATGGAAGTGTACTGTAACAGAGCTGCTCTTCTGAATTTCATAAAACTGTCCATGCAAAGCTTCAAAAATGAATATTACTTTAGAAAGCTACCCTTCTGAGGTCTGTAATATCCTGTTCCCAAATAAATCCTGCCAAATGGAAACTGAAAGTCAATGTAAAATACAGTTAGAAAACTAGAAATCCCAGATCTCTGCACTGGAGTATTTGAAGTGTTGAAATTGGGAACTATTCCAAAACCACTGAAAATCATTCCAAAATCATGGATCTGAGCAAGTACAAATGCTCACATTCACTTCTGAATGTTGTAAATCTTCAATGAAGACCGGTTTTGTGTATGGTAATACATCTCCTGGGTTTGGCCTGAGTGATATCCAGCTCTTGCAATATAAGCACAAGCCAATGTACTCCTAAGTATAATTAGAATTATCATTATAAATTGTTAATTTACATTTCATTATTCTCATAAGTTAAAAAGGTGTATTGGTAGCAAGATTCATGTAATACTGTCTCTGCACTTGCACTTCTGAATGAAAAATTTGCTCTACAGCATTTCTTTTTTGGGTCATGATTCCTTTCTTTTTTATGAAAGAGATCTACAGAGGCACTGATGTTACATTGCCCACATATTAGTGAAGATGCTGATTTTCTTACCATGGTTCAGAACACCTTCTTCCAGCAATACCTGCCACATGCCAACAGCCTGGGTTCGTAAATGGACACAAGGACTTTGCTGCATCATCCAGTCAACTAGTTCTGTCCCCACACAGCATTGCCTGAAGGACAAATAGAAATGAAAAGAGAGCTAGCCAAGAGAGATCACACACAGTGTCTGCCAAGAACAGTGATATCTTAAATTCCATATAACCTTAGTCAAATCTCCCTCCAGAAAACACAACTGCACCATCTATGCATACGTGCTTGAAATACCAGTGAAGGTGTACAGTTTTGAGAGGACCGCCTCAGCAGGACAAGCGTTTTGGGAAATGCAAAGTTCAGAGGATCAGAGTGAGCCTGTGCCACCTGATACAAAACCTGCTGCACCACTGCAACAACTTCCAACCTCTGTACATTGTGGGATAGCAAAAGCCTTACACTTTTTAGCATTCTGCATGAAAACAATAACCTAACACTGTAAAAGCTTTGCCAACGAGAATAGCCTCCAAAGGTAGACTAAGTGCTATGAGGGTGTTCCTCTCTTTGCAACCAAACTCTAGCCACACTGCACCTGGGAGCACTGGTTTGCAGGTCTACAGTGTTCCTGAGGCTTTTTCATGCTAGGTGTGTTTGTCACCTCACGGCTCCTGAGTGACCCAGAGGCAGATAACAGCAGGCCTTAAGTTCTGGAGAATGCCCAAAGAGAAGGAAAAAACCAAGAAGCCACATGGTCACTAAGTAAAATTCTTTATCATAACATGCCCTAGCTCAGGAGAACAGAAGCAAATAAGCAATGTGATCAAAAACTTACAAATCTATAACTGATCACATGCAGAATAGAGGGGAAGCTGGTTAGCCCTTATAGACAGGTTCTTGTGCCTCCACTCTTCATGCATCACTTTCAGAGACCAAGAAAATACACAATACTGAAATTACTGAAAATTAGGTCGAATAATGCTCTTTCAATTAAAATCCCATTTTGGTAACAAAACTTTCTCCCACCTGGGTGCAAGCAAAATTTTATCATTTCACATTTAAAAACCTCAAGGATAGAACAGTAAGAGTTTTTTCCCAGTTATCTATAAGACAAAAACTACAGGTGCAGTTTTCTGGACCAGCATTGGTCTTCATTTATCATACATGCTCTTCTGTTCTTCTAGAACTATGAGCAATGTTATATTGTGATATATTCTCAAATCAACTCACAAGCTCCAAATACCTTGCATCATATTAAACATATTTTGGGCTGAAATATGGAAAATCAATGCACTTATCTCAAAAGTGGATCAGCAACATATTGTTTTACTATTTAGAAAAAGACATAGTTTGAGATTTTAAAGCAATTTTAATTTAAATGTATTCTGAACAATGCATTAGGTACTCGATTCAAACATTAGACACTAAAATTGATTGTTTCTTAAGCCAACAGTAGATACAGCCTGACTCCTTGAAGATTTCTATTCTGCAAGAGCAATTTTTTATCCCACTTCAGCAATACAGTGCTGCCACCAGCAGGAAGACAAGAAAGCCTGGCAATACACTGAAAAAAATCATTTTAAATAGAACAAAAAATCTATATAAGGAATGTTGCTCACCAGGTGAATTTTCAGAACTCCACACTGAGCAACACTGCTGCAGCAATCCATACAATAACATAATAGATTAATGAACTTTCCTATTACCTCTCACTGACATAAGAACAGAATCTACATTTTAACTTGATATTGTACAGAATACTCCACTAACTATGCTATTAACTTTGGAAGAGTTTATGTATGTGAATGCTCTGTCCACAATCATGGACCCTATTTCCAGTCAAATTACTTCAGAAAAGATTTACTAGGCCCATTAAAGACTGCATAACATCCAGTCTCAATAAAATCACAACATAATTTCAGACCTTTTGAGACCTGCAAGTATGGAAAGGCATAAATCTCAAATCAGAGGATTGCAGGCATAAAATTCAGAGACCTCTGTACAATCAGCTCACACACCTGTAAGTCTTCAGATGATATTTACGATCTCTTATCATGTGAGGGGCTCGGGACAGAATTGTATTCCGCAAAATCTTTCCAGCTCTGAGGATCTTTTCTGATGGAACCTTGGTGATTATGGAGAAAGAAAAAGGTATCAAGACACAGATTTTAAACATTCTGCAATCTCTACAGTGTCTTCTGCAAAGCAAAACTCAAGTTCTCTTTTCCCTAAATTAAAAGCCCTTGCACAGATGCTTACTTCAGCAGAGCGATGTAGCATGCATTCAGGATTTTAAGTCTCACAGATTTATCACATCTAACAGAAAGCATCACTTCAGCTGATATGCATCAAACTGTTGGAAACAGGAGTTATTTCCATTTGTCTAGCGGCCTGGCTCTACAGCACACCTATGTCCCATTACCTGTGTAATGGTTTTAGTAGAACGATGTGGGATGTGAGGTTCAATAAGAGGTGTCTGAAAAATAAAATGAAACGAAATATATTTTTAAAGGTTGAGCAGTAAAATAAAATAAAGGCTTAAATAAAAAACTGAAAAAAGAAACTGTAAAAACAAAGAATAACATGTAATTCCAAGCTCTGCCCAGGGAATGTGAGTAGAAAAAACTCTCTGGAGACATTCTAAAGACAAACTTGGCTTTTAATGCTCAGCAAATTAAAACAGTGACAATGACATGTGAAGATGAATAACAAATACATGTTATACTTCATAAATTACTAATGAAGTATGCAGTGGCCAAACATCACACCAGATCTAAGGCTACACAGGCATTGCTAGCTCTCAACCTAAGAGTGGGCATAAGAACATTCCACCACACATGACTGCCTCTGCCATTCAATCTGCTATCATGGAAACTCCTTCCTCCTTCAGCATCTTTTTCTAATCAGCTCCCTTCTACCTTACAGCATAGAAGAAGAAACAGAAATGAAGGAAGAGCTCTGCTGCCACTGTCTTTTCTAAACAATCATCTGGCCTAGCTGGCAACCCTTTTGTAGCTGCTCTATGAAACTCAAGAGCATGCAGGCCACTCGCAGAGACCTGGGCAACGACTGTCACAAAGGAGTTGGTGAAGAAAATATAAAAGAGTAAAGCAGGTGACCCAGTTCTGCGAAATGAAGACTGAAAGGGAATATTACCAGGGCTCTACAAGAGAGAAGCAGAGAAAGTGACGAGAAAAATGGGAAAACAGGCACTTAATGAATAGGTGAATGGAGAGGGGAGACAGGAAGCACCAGGAACAACACTGGGGAAAAAGGAAAGCAGAGGGTTAAAGGACAGTAGAAACAGAGATGAAAAACAAAACTGAACTTAACAGCCACCTCAGAGTGACTGGAGTTATTTTGCTTTGTAGGGACCGGTACTTAACAGCATAGACCAAATCTACTTTTAGTGTGAAATGCCAGGAGACATGACATGAGCGATGAATTTGGCTGGTGTTCTGTGCTTGCTGACAGGACAGATCATGCCAATCACAGGCATGTCCCACAAGGGCAAGACCTTGCACTTCAGTCCATGGCAGCCACAGTTCCCTTACACTCGTGCAGCAAAGGCAAGACAGCCAGGTTGGAAATATGGTGAAATACACTCCATGTACTGCTGGGTTGCCAGGTATCAGGTTTCTTAAGCTGGGTATCTGTTCATTAGCTCCCACAGGCTTCTAATGATGTGACAAAGTCCATGTGGTAATCAAATAGTGCTAGGAGCTACGAATGCACCAGGAGACTATAGGTCAGCCAGGAAGGGGAAAATGAGGGAAACACATGACGGAAATCAATAAAGATACGATAATCTTAACAGAGAAGCCTGTATATCAGAAACAACTCAAATGGGCTTTCATTTCTACCCATACCTCGTAAGAAGTCTCTGAAAAGGCAAATCAATACAATTAATTGGGTTTTCTGATTTTTCTCATTAATAAGCCAACAATTTTTCGAAGACTCATTTAAATTATAAACCTGTCTCAGGAGAAGGGCAGTGTTACATCCCTTGATATTTCTTGGTTTCTGCAACTGTATGGAGCATGCTTTAGACAGTCTACATTTGCAGTTAAAGCATGCTAAGAATAGCAAGAATCTTTTGAAAGATGCCTCTAATGCAAACAAAAACATCAAATAATAGCTTCAAACAGGTACATAAATAATGAAGTCAGTGATATCACTCGGAGTATTAACAATTTTTCTTCCATTTTCTTTTAAAAGGATTTCAAGTCCCCATCAAGTTGAATGAGAATGAAGGTAAATATACATTTATATGCTTGGCTAAATTGGGACTGAGATCATTATGAAAATTATTTTTAAATTCTGCATTCTTAAAAGATACTTTTTTGACCAATAAAGCTCAATATATTCAATCCACCTTCCCGATTTTAAATCCAGTAAGGAATATACTTCAAAGGAGAGATAAAAAGTGTAAAAATATATGAGACTTCTACAGCAATAGACTAGTGAAAATGAATGCACATTTTTGGTCTTTAGCGTTTCCATAAAGCTCCAACAAAAATTCATAAAACTAACAGGTGAAAAAAATTGTCAATAAATCTCCACCCTAATCAAACAGAATAAAAGACAGCATTTAGCAGAAATCTGATTCAACCCAAAAGTACAGAAAAAAACCAAGGTGAAAGCTAAGACACAGCACAAGAATATGCAGAAAGCAGCAGGAAAGCTGCTTTCACCTGCATTTGATCCTGACCAATACAGAAAGATTGGCTGCAAAGACAGAAGGTGACTTGGGTTAGGGTGATCAAGAATTGATCCAGTGTCAGAACTTCACAGGAGGAAGTAAGAACATCAAAGCAGAAACAATGGACTAGAAAGAAAAATTTCATTAAAGCCTGAACACTGATAGCTGAATTCCTGAAGCAGGTCATGGGAGAAGACAGGTAAGGTAAAAGGAGTTAAAGAAAGCTGCTAAGTTACTTAAAGAAACAATACTAACCACACATACAATATATACTAGAGGAACAAAAAATATACCACAAGTTCATGAGTAGTAATACAAAGAAAATAACAAGTGTTGATCTGCTGTTCAACAGAGGAAAATGTATTGACAGATAATTCCAGAAGGCCAGAAACCGCTGATTTATTTTTTGTATCAGAGTTCATTAGAAAGATTAGTGACAGAGACAGCTAATATCCTAAATAATAGAGTGACAGGAGTAAAATCTCAGCATGAAAAGAGAAAAAAGAAGGATGAGTATTAAACTAGCTATGAGTTAAATTTGCTATTTTCAGTTTGGCTGGGTTTGTAGAATTTCATGCAGGAACTTGAAAAGTTTGAAGAAACTTAAAGAGGGCTGCAGCCATCTCAGAACCATCAGTAGCCACCTCTGACAACTCACTGACACTATGGAAGGCAGCAAAACCCTGAAATATGGGAAAAGAAGGAGCTGAAAAAATACAGACATATCAGCTTAACTTGTCTTCCTAGAAAAAGTCCATTTTTAAGTGCCTAGAAAAGTCACACATGATGTACATTAACAAAGAACAAATCATGCCACACTGACCTAATTTTTTTCCCATGACCAGGTTGCAACACTGATAGATTAGGGAAGAAAAAGTAGATTTGCAACCCTTTACTTTAGTGAGACTGCCCCATAAGACGCTCTCTTCTACAAAGGGAAGATTAAATTCTTATAAAATAGGTGCAAAGCCAGTTATAAAAGTACATTTTTAAAGCAATTATCAGCGAAGCAAAGTCAAGCTGGCGTTACCAGAGGTCCGCTCTTAGCAGTGTTCTCAAGAATATATCCCATTGGATAATATCAATTATTAACAGGGGATGAAGTAGGATGTACACTGATTCCGAAGAAGATTTCAGGATGGAAGGGACTGCACATACACTGGAGAGTAAGGTTAAAATCTGATACAGTTTGGATATTGGTCTGAAAAAAAATGCTGTTATGCAACACAGATAGTTCTGACTACTTTTCTGAAACAGGCAGAATCAGCTATATAAAGACAGGGTACCAAACTAGTGTCCTAGCACAGTTACACTGGAAAAGAGGGTTCATAATAGATATAAAACAGAATTGAGCAAGTGATGCCATACTTGTGTGAAAGCAACACCTGGGATGTAATAAGAGATTAGATATACAATGCAGCTCTGCTTTAGTCCTCCTAGATGAGACCTAAGCTAAAGCAGTGTGTCCCACTTCAAGAGCATCTAAACCAACAGGAGAGCAACAAGAATAATCAGAAAACACAACACAAATAATCAAAGTTGTTCAGCTAAAGAAAAGGCAAGCCTTAGTAGAAGTGGGATTAAAAAGTCTTCAGATTTAAAAGGCCTCTGAAAAGAAGAAAGAAGTGACCTAGTCCACTGGTGCAGAGTTCAGGAGATAGTTTCAATTGGGATAAGAAAGATTCAGGTTAGGCATTGGTGAAGCTTTCCTAATGGTGTGGTCAGGGAATACTGGCACAGATTGCCAGGGAGGAGTGGTTCCTCCATCTCCGTAGGCTTGGGAAGATATGTTAAAGCATCTGTCAGGAGCAACACAGCTACAGTGAATTGTGCATGTGACATGTGGCTCAGGGATGAACTAGATGCTTTCCTGAAGTACTTTTTAGCCTCACTACATGGCACTGTCCAATTTTTGATGACGACTTTACATGCCTAAAATAAGTTCAACCACAAGGTGGTGCTTAAAGAGATGAACAGCAGCAACAACTCCCCAGAGCTGCAGGCCCGACAAGAGAGCAAGGCAGGCAGTCACTCCCGCTGAGGAGCAATGTCCTTGCCATCCGAAAGTCCTGCCTAGAACAGAGTCCTCTCAAAGTTGCAGCCTTTCAAAGCTACTGCAGTGAACTCTGGCTGCACTAGTGATGAGCTGAAATACAACAAATGGACAAGGCTTGGACTGAGTTTGCTATAGAAAGGCAAGTCATGCTTCAAAGGCGGAGAAATATAACATCAGCTAGTTAATAGGAGACACAGTGTTCCAGCAAGAACTTCCCGTCAGATAAAAAATGGATTATGTAAGGGATCATATTTTAGGATAATAGTCACGACTTGGCTGAAGACCAAGAAATGTTTTGTAAGTCTTTACAGTCTTGAATCACCCATTAGAGGACACTTAGAAAGCACTTAGGAAAAAGAAGCAGCTTTCCCTACAAAACAGCAGAGAGTGAGCAAAGTGTTTAATTACCTTCCTAACACATTCTGGTATCTTTGAAAAATTAATGTGACTAAAGTACATACATGTTGTACAGAGCTGTATGACTGAAGCTGCTTGATGACCACATTTTATAGGACATCTGAATAAGGGAAAAGTTATCACACGAAGAGCTCAAATATGCAAGCCAAGTTTACAAATTGTTGGCCATCTCCTGGCCACAGTAGTGACAACTGTACCTGCTCTTAGCTTTCCTTCAGTGTGAGATAAAGCAGAACAGCAGTACCATCTTGAGTTTTAGCTACTTCGTGCCCTTTTCCAACCAGTGCACACACACACACACAGTTTACTATGATCTGCTGATTCCCCCTGTACATATGGGTGCATACAGGTCTGGAAGGTAGAGAAGGGAAAAATGCAGGTGTTTGGTAGGGGGAAGCAGAAAATGATAATGAGAAACTGCAACAAAATGGCTTTCAGCATTAACACTGACAAAATCCGTATCTGTACACTTATGGAATCACATCTGGGCCATTCAAACAAACCCTTCATGAAGCCAATCACAAAACTCCCTATTTAAATTGGGGCAAAGCAGGGAAAGTAACAATTTTAGCCTCTATTTGTTTGAAGATTCAAATATTTATGCATGAGAGCAATGCCATATATTTAAATAAGACTATTCATGTATATAATTTCATGCACACATTAAATCTTTGGAGAAATAGGTCTTAGATTTCAAACTATAGGGCAAGTGCTGCCTATATTTCTGTGCTTCTTACATCACCGAGCAAGCTATATGCAAACAAATAAATAATGTAATGAATAATAATAGTAAAGACCTAACATAGGTCTATATTTGTCAAGTTATTCGAATCAGTTAAATAAAACCCAAGAACATCTCTTACAAAAATATATTTTTCTATTCCTTTTGTTAAATAACTGTAAAGGGAAGTTTCTTCTGAGCCTTTACATATGAATGAACTCTTCAGATCTACAGAATCAAATTATGGAGGGGACCTAATTTACTACTCTCAAATGTTAGTGTAGGAGAAGTGTATTGCAAAGAACTAAGAAATAAAACTAAAGCAAATGAATCATGTTTTTCCCATGACCTCATGTAGCTCATCTCTGAACAGAGAACAAGATTTGGTGTTTATTGGAGTTAAGCATGGCATGTGAGGTTACCTGGGTGATTAGAAAAACCTGTGCACTACTGTTGATCCCTTTATTCCTAACTGAGACACTGAAAAGAATTGCAAGTGACTTGTGCTTTCCTGCTGGCTGGCAGGGAATCCAGAAGAAACAAAGGACAAAAGCAGCAGCAACAGCCACATCACTAAGAAATCTGTTTGGTTTACATCTTCAGTATTTACTGCTATTGGTGATTTAAGGCCTAATCCAGATCCCACTGAAATCACTGGGAAGTCACTAATTGACTCAATGGGTTTTGAGTCAGGCCCATTGCATTTGATTCCCTTTTGTATTTCAGGAAACTGAGCATCTTCAGTTCTTAATGATTCCAAGTGACTTCTAATGACTACCATTTCTGACTGACAGCTTCAATATCCTGGTATATGTCTTCTGAAAGGCGCTTGAATATCCTTGTATATGTCTCCTGAAAGGCTATCAGTGCCCTATCTTGTTCACAGAGGAGGAAATAAAACGTACAAAAAAACATTCCCACAACATTGGGGAAAGTGTAGCCAGTCAGTAACATACAGCTGATAATTAGCAGAAGTCACCACAGCCTTCCCACAAAACACCTCCTCCTTCTATTCTTACCACTTTTTCTCAAATCCATATATCCATTTCAAAAGTTGCCCGGTTTTGGCAATATGTCATCTACCTAAGCTACATCAGGCCAAAGGCAAAGATAAGAATTGCAAAGATGAGAGCCTCTGTAGAGGGAAAGAGCATGCCTATGCAGACTGCACCAACCTTTGCTAGGATGCTGAAGGTAAATCAATATACTTAGTGAATGCAGTTTGCTGAAAAACATCACAGAAGCAGCTGGCCAAAGATACTGTCATAAAAAAAAAGATCATTTGAAAATAATTTTTGAAGGAATATGTAACCAGTATTGTAGGAATTTCATTGCTCTGATATCCTGTGCTGGATCTCTGGAGCAGCGTTATGTAGAACATGCTGATCACAACACTTGCAATCAGAAAACCTATGTCATGACCTCTAACAAACCCCGCAGGGTGCACGGTCAATAAAAACCCCTGATACACATTCTCTGCCATAGGGATCTCTGATGGCTGGGACACGTTACCAGGATTGAGCTCCGTTCAACCCAGACCACAGTTGTTATCTACAGGGAGACCTCACCATGCTCCTCCAGAAGACAAAAAAAGTGGAAATAGAAATGCAGTCATCACTACCATGCTGGAACCATTTCAGTCACCTCTTCACTATCTTCTGACAAATACATGTAGCATCTGAGAGGTCCAATCCATGCTCCCTAGCACACTGCACAAGATAGCACTGGCAGTGGTCTCTTAAGTGGAAAAGTCCAAAACTGGCAGGGACTGACCTCATGCCAGGCCTGTAGGGACTTAACAACACTTTGCAATTAACAAAGGACAGATTACCCAGAAAGAGCACTTGTTTCTGCTCTTCATCTATGTTTACCAAACAATGGAAGTGTTTAAAGAACCTGTAGCCAGTCTAGATAGTGTAAATTGTATTACCAAAGCATCTTCAAACCATCCATGTTCACAGAAGACAACCATACAGTTTCTTAAGAAATATCTGGAAACAGCGGAAGTGTGAAGCAGGGCAAGGAAGAATGCAAGGACATTTGCAAAAGCAGGAAACTTCCTCAGAAAGAGGAGTTCACATTTTGAAAATCCACGGAGTTCCATAAGATACAGTCCTGCAGTCTAAATACCCTTATATTTAGCTAACTACAAACTAACTAAACTGAGCAAAATAGACTAGCTGAAATTGTCAGGACCAGTGGTTATGACGGCTCAGTTTTATTCTTTTTTTTTCTGACTGCATGACCTTGCACAAATCACATAATCACACTGTGTTTCATTTTCTCCTTTTTGGAGAGAGGAATACTAATAACTTCTACCTTTGTAAAATGCTTTGAATACTGTCAGCAAATGGGCTACTATCAAAATATTCAGAGTAATGATGACTGTTTCAAAATCTGTATTCTTTAGATATAATACAGTGTGAAGACCAAGTTGTATTTTAAAAACCATTCTAAAATTGCTTTTCTTTAGTAATCTACATGTATTAGTAGTATAAACAGGAAAATGTGTCCCTTTAAATTCTCAAATACAATCAGTGTAGCAAATTTATTTTAGAAAGTTAAATTGAAATTGCATTATTAACACTTCTACAATGTTTTTTTGACAAACTGTAAATGTCCATCCTTTTAACACAAAATGATTCAGCCATTACCAAAAATGATACTTCACTGTGAATGTCAAAGGGAAAAAGAATGTTGAAACAGACTATGACCAGTGCACAAAACCCCCCAGAACATGGCTAATGATGTCTTATTTTCCTGTCATTTTTCTGCTTCCCTGCTACAATGAAACAGCTGCTATAACTACATTGCATGCATTAAATAAAATGTCAGAAAATGCTAACTCCACTGTGAGCATTCCTGATATTCTGATAGAGGTGTGACTACAGTTGTCATAAGGAATCTCAAGCCAGCATTGTTACAGGTTTCTCTGCTGCTGCAAATTTTTTTTTACCTATAAAAGAACAAAGCATTTTTTCATTATCTCTCATGAAAATTCCTGGTTTCTTAGTATCCATGGCTTTAATAGCATGTTTACCTGAAATTATTCACTTCTTGAGAAACAAACTATAATGATGCAGATGAAACATTGTGATAAGTACTAGGCAGCAAGGTTACTGTTTTTCAGACCTGCTCCTCACCCACGCTGTAAGTGCACAGTAACTATTCAAAAGGCAAACTGAAGGGAAGTTAAAGATTAATGAGATTCTTGAGGATTTATTTCACTTGTGTCCAGACACCTTTATAGCTCCTGCACAGATGGATAGCTTTCCTATGCTTTGATTACACCCAGATCCCAGAACTGCCCTCTGAGAAGTAGGTGGTGAAATTTTAGATGAAGTGGTTTCATGATAAACATAAAGGTGACAAAAACTGGATGGAGTGGGAATTAGGGGGCAAATTGTGAACCTATTAAAATCCATAGTAAAACTATTTAGTATAGTCAAATCATCACCCAAGTCAGGCAAGAGCACCACTGCCTCCTGGCTGATAACAGTGTAGATATTTTGCGACCCCAGATAGTGATCTGAGCGTTTCAACTTCTATATCTGTAAAATGGGGATGCCAGTATCTACTCCCATCTCTGACAAGTGACAAGAATGAGCAACTGGAAACACTGCTGAATGCTGCAACTGAGATCCTGGAAGTCTAGTGCCTACAAATTCATTCCGAGCATTTTATAATGATTTATAACAGAAAGGAAAAGTCATCAAAGTGAGCCAAGACTAGAGGGCATTGAAGGTTACCTCCTGAATTCCCTGAGGAGGGCAGCAACAAGGTAGTCTCTGGCAAACAGGGAAAAGAAGTTAATTTAAACCTGGTTTGTGTCTCTTTGGGTGATTCCACATTTCTTCTCTAAGTTCAGGACAGTACATTGTGTGAGCATACATGAAATGAAGAAGCATTGAAGGAGTGCAGCAAATCTGCCTCAGATTCCAGCTTCCCTGTCTACTTTTTGTTCTTTCTGTCATTCATTTCAGAAATAAATTTTTGCTAGAAATGAAACTGAGTAAGAATAATCTAACAATATCCAGAGCAAAACTTTGTTATCCTACCTCGTGGAAGGAAATTTTTAATGATCTATACTGATGCTTTCCAACTACACAGAACATATTTGCCAAAAAAGGTAAATGTTTTTTTTCCTGTCATACATGAAAGTAAACAGAGGAAAGAAATACCACACTGATAGCTAGACCAGAACACGTTTTGAAAAAGCACAATCTACTTTCAGCTAACTATTTCTTTACTTCAGCAGCTTTAAGACTTCTGTCATAAACATAAAAACCACTCAAGCACTTCCGTTTAATTTGCATATTTGTGTGTCAGTGGAAAAGACAAGCATTCTGCTCCCGGCAAATATCCACGAAACAACCCTCTCATCTTCCTTAAAACTTCTATTTCCCATGATGTCTACAAAAAAGCTTGTCAAAGTGAAGGGTGCTGATATGCTGAGCCCGCTACGTACCCTATTGCATCCAAGTTTCTCAGACTGTGTAGTTCATCTATCGTGTGGTTTTCAAAACTGGATTATAGCCTTCTTCCTAGTGCTTCCAATGCAAGATACAGCTCCTGTCCCTGACTGTGATGCATTAGCACAACCACAGCTCTGCTAACCACAGTGAACATTCATGGCCAGACAGAACTAACCAAAACAGACCTGGCCATGAGGGACAGCATGCATCTTCTGAGGACAACTCATCAACGCCATTACTTCCTCCTGCTATGAGGGCACATCATTATCTGATTCAGTAATGGGTAAAGTAAATAAAAAATAAATTCAGGGGAAAAATACTGGCTATGAAGGGTAAGGACTTTTTCACAGTAAAATACAGTTGTAGTCTCACACATTTAACTATCTTAAAACGAAACTCATAACTGCTGTACTAATCAGTTAATTCAGTGTTCTTCAGATACTTTAACAGCAGTAACTGTATTGATTAAAAACATACCAAGGCATTTGGAATCAAATTATTAGATTTGAACGACATGGATTAAAATGCTGGTTTTCACACTGATTCTGTAATGTGAAGGAAACAATTAGTAAATAAAATGCAAACATTGAGTTAATGTGCATCTGTGTGAACAGTGGGTATTCCCAGAGAAAAAAAATGTAAGAATAATAGTATTAATTCTTGGCAATCTGAACAAAATTTAATTAGATTAGAAAATAGTAAATATTTGTACATTTGCTCCTTCCCTCCTCCTAACTTCCTACAGATCTTGCAGCCACCTAACTTGCTACCATTTAAACCAGGTCTGTTCACATTTGTTCTTATTGTTTTGAATTTCACCTCATCTCCCGTGATAACTAGTGAGAGACAGACATTTCTAAACTTATTCTGAGCTGCTTCGTTGCTAAATGAATCTTAATTGCAACTTCAGAACAAATTGGCTCCAGAAATGCACATGGACCACTGCAATAATTAACCCAGAACTGATAGTGTGAGGTGGAATTACTTTACCTGACATTTTCCCTAGCTAGCTACATCTCTTTACATCCCAATTCACCATAGTATGCTTCTGAAAAAAGATGACCTCTTTTTACCTCTCTCAGTATGTAGCCCAAGCTGTGTAAATTCTGTGATGTCTGGCTTTTAGCGATATCACAGAACCAGCCCTGTCCTTGTGAAATGGAAAGGGACCTATTGTATATATTTTGTAATTTATCCTCTTTCTCCTATCTCTCTTTAATGTTAGCCTTAATTTTTACATCATAGCTAAAAATATTGCTTCGTCCAGCTGAAATTCTGTCCCTGCCATCTGTCAAGCACTCTCCTCCTTTTTAAACATAATCTCAAAATCTCCTTTGGCTTAACTGATTCCTCAGTAACTCTTTGTGGGCTGTATAAAGGATAAGGACTGTTGCACCATGTTAAGCCAATCACAGTGTGAAAATGTTTGCTGTTCCAGAGAAGTTTAAATACTGTGATCCAAACCATCTTGCCTGGAAATACTGAATGTATTCCCAGCTAAACTGTGTTAAAAAACTCCATCATTTGCTGAAATAGATTTTTTTCTTAGGAATCTTTAGCTTCTGCATGACAGTTGGTCTAGCAGACTGCCTTGGAGAAAGGAAGATGCATCCTCCCCAGAAGAATTTATGGTACAATGTAGTCCAATATTATTGCAGACTGTCCTGTGTCCATACAGCCACAAGGTCACACAGCACTTTCCAGGCAGCAATCCTGGTTCTCCACCTTACACTTCATAGCAGAAAAGCCAGACAAAACATAAAAGACAGCATTACAAGAACACTGACTGTAGCACTGAAGAAACTGAACACACTAAGAAGCATTCAGGAGCTCTAGCAAGGCAATCTCCTGGTTTTCTTCTCCCTCCTCCTTCTCCCAGTTTGCACCAGTATGACAGGAAGACAAGAGAAACATTCTATTACAAGGGCCTATGACTGCTGTGGAGCAAGGGCCAGTATAAGGAAAGCCAGAAACCTTACTGCTACAGTTTTGTCAAAGCAGGTTTTTTCAACATCGCCCTGGAATCTGCAGCAGCTAACACTGACACTCAATGGAGTGTGAACTGAATCAAAGGAAACAAAAGGGGAGAAAGGTGGGTTAGGCTCCTTTATCATGTGAACCCCTATAGTTTTGCCAGTCAAGATAAGGAACCTTGCGCAGAATAAGCTTTTCTTCAGTTCATTTCCCAGACTCATTTGGAATAACTGCAGAAACCAGCAGCCTGGAGACCACAGGCTAAAAATTCCTAATCTGGACTGGCTCTGAACACAAGACAAGTCGAGAGGAGGGAGGGAGAGAGGAACAAATATTTGCCTGGATCTGTATGTGTATACAGCAATAACAGGAATACATCATACAAATCTGTTTTTAAACACAGGAGACTGAAATCCCACAGATTCATTTGTAATTTTGCAGTGAATCGCAACAGAACTACAATCTGGCCTAACAAAACAATCCCCTGCCAGTTGTCCCTCTGCTTCCCCTGCAGCTGATGTAAGCTGGCAGAAATTTTAGGTTTGGGGCAAGGGAGAGTTTCAATCTATACTGACAGACCTGATAGTGCTTTGTGTGAAAGTTGGACATTTAAGGCTGCAGACAGTTCACAGCAGTCTCAAACAGGACCACTATGGTCCTGAGCCCTACACCCAGGCTCTGCCCTGTTGTTTATGCTGGTCCTGGCCAGGAAGCTAATTTTCATCCAAAACACCAGAAAATTAACCTCTGACCAAAGGTTTACATGTTTCTGACAGTTCTGCTCCCTTACCACCAGACCAGCAGAAGTGATGAAGGACAGGGTAGGTGTAGACATGAGGGATGCAGAGGGAAGGGACATTGAAGGGGGGACACGGGGGAGGACAGGTGCCCTACAGTCCCAGTGCAGGTCACAGGAAGCTGCTGCAGAATGGCAACCACAGAACGGCAACCACAGCCCCACACAGCTCCTCCTGGGCCCAAATGCGTTCTGCTCTGGGAGCTGATGCTTCCACTATATCCCTATTGCACAGCAACCACTCCTGGTGTCCCCGCTGGCCCTCATGTGGCTCTAAGGTGGGCTACGTCAGAAAATAGGTTCAGGTGAAAAGCAACCATCTGAGCCACTCTGAAAAAGGCTACAAGGAAAGAATGGTATGAAAGAAGCTGTTTCTTTAGCCCCCTCAGATTCATGTATTCGAAGTTAGCTATTTTAAAGAGTGAGGATGGACAAAGCAGCACTGGGAGTTTACATAAAGTTAAACATAATTCTTACCTGTTCAGCTACTGGCTGCTTCTCTGTCCAGTTTGGATTAAAGGTTATTATACAAATTGTTTTTAGAATTTCATTGCCTAAAATGAAAACAAATGTGGCTGGGTAATCCTAATTAGAAGCAGTGTTATAAGTGGTACTGGAAGTAAGATGGTTTTATTTCCCATTTTTATTTTGGAACCTAAATTACATATTCTTTTCATTTCTCTACTAGTCAACTCAGCTATGTGTATTTGTATTTCCTCACTAACAGCTATCTTTAAGACAGCTGCATTACTGATGATAAAGCACACAAAGATCAAACATAGTCACAATCTTGTGCCAAGCTTTCTTCCAGAAGGAAAACTACAAAAAGAATAAATAAAAGTCGTAAATCATAAATCTTTACATACCTAAGCAGCTCCTTAGCCATCACTGGAGATAATGGTCTTAATTACATTTTCAGCCCTGTTGTAGATATCGGACATTTCTGCCTCAGCAATTCTAACTCAGAATAGTTCTAAATGAGCATCACAAACTGAACACTTGTTCTGGTGGTGCTGCTCTACATGGAGCCAGCACAACAGGCTCCTGCTCTTGACTAGCTAACACAAAAAGAACAAAATCACTGGACAGCTTTTCCCCACTATTTATTAACCTCTCAAATTTTTGTCATCTGTACACAGACAAAAAAAAATGCTGCTAAATGATCAGATCAGACATATTGATAACTTCTTACTGACTCAGAACTATAATTGACTTTTTGGAATACCAATTTCCAACATGGATTGTAGGACAGGCAGTCAAAATGCTGTGCAAGAGATTATATGAGTGACTAGGAGGAATCTGATTTTAAGATCCTTGATCCAATTTTTCTGCCAAACTTGAGAAAATAATTACAAGATTCAAAAAAAATCATTTTGCTGTTTCAAATGTAACTGCCAAATGTGTTACTTGTATACGCTTGACTTGTCTGAAGACATGAACCTTGAAAAGGACTATCTTTTTTTCTCAGCATAATTACCCACTTTTTCTGCCTTTCAGCTGCAGAGATAAATGGAGCATATGTGCATGTTTTTTATGGGTTGGGACAGAATCACACAGAAGACACAGCCAAGGAGCAAGAGTCATCAAAAGTGACTCCACAGTATATATTATCAGACTGCCCTTGCCAGCACTGGCAGGTAAGACAATATGCTGTTTCCCCAGACAACTGGAACTGAGAGGGATGATCTTATTGAAGGAAGGTCCCACACCTACTTCACAATATTGAGTATTTTACAAATTATAGTATTTTCTAGAAATTCTGTTATTTTTCTGTTCTTTATTTATGTAAACTATGATAGCAACAGTCATATGGCAAGAGGAGTCAGAAAGGAAAAATGTCTCTTCAGCCAAATTGTCTTTTCCATGCCACCTCAAGCACCTCTGTAACCCCTTTATGGGGAGAAGGCTAGTCAGGGAGGAGGTAAGTACTTGCTTACTCTGTTACTCTGAAGGAGGCCAACAGTGTGTGTTAGATCCCATCTGAATTATAAGATTAACAAACAAACACATCAGGTTTTAATTTGTCTACTGATTTCCGAACTTCTTCCTCCCACGCTCAGTGTCACTTAAGATTTTCACACCAAGGACCGATTACAATAAGCTCCTGGAAGACAGCTGATCTGGAATGCATGAACACATATGAATCCCACACCTTACAATGTTCTAAATAAAGCAGCATCTTTCTGTCAGTCACTCCATCTTTTCTATGACTGCAAGCTCTTTTTAGCAGAGACATCCATCCCTCCTTTGCGCCACAGCACCCAGCACAAAGAAGAATTGCAGGGCTTTAGGATACATGTAAATATATTACAATAAAGGCTGATATAAAATTTTGTTTTAAAAAAAGTAAGAGAAGTGGAGAGCACCAAAATAACAATAGTAACTGCTTGAGAGGATTCCTCATTCAGACAAATACTCTGGAGATCATACTTATCAATACTCAGATGTAAAAGTCCTGGAATTAAAACCTCATATAGTTTAGCCCTAGCACTGACTCAAGTATATGGATTGTTCTGCTGGTAACAGAGGAGGTCTCTTTATCTCTCTCTCCCATACTTTTCATCCTCTGTCTTTTCATTCCTCCTTCATGAAAAAAACCCACACTCCCCTGATTTGGATCTCAAAGGTAGTTTCGCTATGACTCAGAAAGTCGCTGCAGCACTCAAAAGAGGATACAGATGCAGATACACTTTTTCAAGCTTGGTTTTCAATTTTTGATCAAATAGTGGAATGTTCTGCAGCTGTGACAGGAAAGGGAGGCTGTCTTCAGGTGCTGACTACTAACTGCACTGCTATTGGACACTATGCACTATTGTTCCCATTATTCATCTTCTCTCAGGATAAATGTAGTAATTTGTTTATATTTTAAAACTGAAATATACCTGCATACATTTAATCTTTTGTCATTATTGCTCTTCAAAAATGAGGGTAAAATTTAAAATAATATTTCTTTAGCATCTGTAAATTGCAAAATTCTGCCCTTTTCTGCAAAAAATATAATTCATCTACCAACAGAGACCTTGCCTCCATCTCTTAACAATCTCACTATCACCGTAAACAGCTCGATTCATCCTCAGACCTCCCTTAGAACCACCACAATGGAAACTGCTCACTGTAGAAAGAGACCATATTTTTCTCATTCAAAATTAATGAAAAGGCTTCCAGGGCCAGGGATCCTTTAACTGGATCAAGTATGCATTGAAGAGAAATGAAGTTATTTTGACATGGCCACTGGTCAATGCATAGCAACCTGGACCAAAGATTCTGTTCTTTTTTCTCCACAATGCTACACACCCTTACATAGTAAGAGGTAAAATGAGAATCACTAACCACATCTGCAGGTTTCATACTGAGACTACTCTGGCTAGGTCTGTATTGGTCAGATTGGAGCTCAATTATATGATTAGATACAGCAGAAGAAAATGTTTCCAGTAGAAACTGCCTTTAAGGTCTCCAGAATTCAGCATACAGAACAAAATCATGGGTCATAGATATTTCACAGATTATCAGGTAGCTGAGTTTTCCAACAGAAGATGGCATGGTGCAACCTTTTCTTTAAGGCATCACTACACACACTGACATTTGGAAGCGAAGCCTACAGCTGTGTACCATCTCCATATGGCTGGATCTGGAGATAGTGATTTACCAAAACTTCCCCTGGTGGTTCTGCAATAATTTAGTTTATGCAAAGCTGACTTATGTAAGGCAGCAGACTTTTTACATTAAAGAATTCTGATGACATGTAAAGACCTTCACATTTTTTATGATGAAGTTTATTACTAACATATGAAAAATGTATTTTTCACAGACTCCTACTCATCTCACACTCCTGTCTTTGTTATCTCTCCTGTCATATGTTGTCACCATGTGACTCATTGCCAGGGACTATATGCACAGCCTCTGCACTAGCCAAATTGTTACAGGCTGTGATAATGTTTGAACCCTAAGCACTGCTACTTGGAGTGAAATGAAGAACTTTAACAGACCTCTAAGCAAATTATTTTCATGTATGTGAAATTGGTGCCAAAATATCAGGGCAGCCCCTAAAAGTAACTGGTACTGTTAGGACTGCATGAAGACTTTATTTAAAAATATCTGCACACAGTGCTTTATGCAACCACTTCAAAAACAGAAAATGAAAGGGAGTTATTTTTCAACCCTGCGCTAACATTGTATAAGAAAACTGACCCTTGCACAGAGCCCAGGAGAGGATAGGCATTATCACCTATCACTGGACAGTTATATAAACCATCCTCATAGAAAATCAATTTTGTTGTGACAGTTTTGATGTGACTATTGGAGAGGTTTCTTCCAGACAAACACCTTGTCATTGCACCTTGCAGGACACTGCTTTCTTTTCTGCTTGCACTCTCTGTTCATTCTTTCTTGTAGGCTCACACATTCTTAGGCATGTGAAACATTTCCCTTAGCAGTCTAATAACGCTCTATCAAAGTCCACATTTGACAATCCACTGAATACATTAAGAGATAAGCTTTCTTCTTGGTCATCTGGGAAAAGTAAATTGAAATATAAGGAAATCAGAAGTAAAATTATTGTGATTATTGCTGCTTACAGTGAATGAACACGATTATTACTGGTGTTTTGTGTGGCCTCTTCAAGACTGCATCTAGTGAATTGCAATTTCCTCTTTACAAACAGTATACTTTCAAATACCCAGAGCTATACTTAAGTGCTTGAAAATTGAAATAAATGAATATTCATTTGCCTGGCTATGTTGAAACTTGCAGTATTTGGAGGATTAACACATAGATTATGTCCTTTTCTGTCAACTGAGAGATTATTTTTATATAATTTTAGTAAATGCATTTAGAATTGATAAAATAGCAAATCATGTTTTCACAATTGCTCCCATTATTTAAATGCATAAATACCAGCACAGCACCTAAGTCTTATTGAAAATTCAGTAAAGCAAAGTAGTTTACATTTTATCACATCAAATTAACCAGGGAAAATGATGGCTGGATGAAAAGGTGACTTTCAGAGGAGTATTTCAGCATATCCTATAGCAGTTTGACTATACAAAATACCTTCAAATAAATCACTTCCAATAAGCTAGGGGATGTGGAGTCATTATATGAAAACCATAAAGGGGATGTTTCAGCTTGTAAACTTCACTGACTCGACTCACGTGTTTCTCGAATCTCAATTCGTGCACTAGGGGGAGCTCCTGCAACTCTCTATCACAATAGAAAACGGAGGACAACATAGAGAGCATTATGGAAACAGAGCATGAGAGATTTCAGAAAAAAGGCATATTCTTCTGCCACTAGCAAGAATGACTGTATGAATTTGCACAACTTAATCTGCTTATATCTTCTGTGCTCGGTATGGTTTCCTCAGTACAAAGGAGATGAAGAAGCACTTTCCCCCTTTCAGGATGCATGCTTCCAGTGAAAAAGGCATGAATTTATGTAGGTTTCAAAAAGTTCCAGAGATCAAGTTGTACAAAAAAACAAAGCTAGCATGGTTTTGATATGTGATGTAATTTTAATGGAGTGTATCACAGAAAAAATATATGTGAGCAAGTTATCAGTCTGTACCATAATAAACACAAAGAACTGAAGTCTGTACCATAACAAACATGGGTAAGAGGACTTTATTAACATCGCTCAGTCAGCCTCCATTCTTGAAATATTCTGCTTTTGAGCACTTAATTTTTCAGCCTTCCTTTCAAGTAGATGTGTGTGTGTGTGTGTGTGTATAGTTTCTTGAAGATGCGGCTTTTGTGGGGTTTTTTTTTAGCAAACTGCAATATGGAGATTCCATTATGGAAAACAAATAAAACTTCAGCTAGGATCATTAACAGGGTTAGGATGTTTTGACTATCAACTACTTGAATAAACAGAATAATTGTTATTAATCACAGATATTGATTTTTCTATGCTCTTTGGCATAGCACCCACAGTTTGCAAAGGAGTTTTGGATATCTACTAACAGAAAAAAAGTATGTAGCACCACACTCCATAACAGAGTGGAGATTCATGCTCTTGATGGGTTGGTTTGTCCTCTGTTCTTTCCCATATTCATTCCTGTGCCTCTCTAATTCATTTCTGCAATACCCTCTTCTTTAAAAGTGATCACGTATCTCACATCTCCAGAGTAGAATGAGCTATTTCTATACTCATTTCCTACTTGGGCACCAGTAGAGGATAAAAAAGCAGAGAGAAGACAACTGTGTCAGTGTCCAGCTTGATAATAACCAAAATGTTGCTCCAGCAACTAAAATGAGTGATTTTGAGAAAACCCCCACTGCTAAGCATCAACACAGGAATGACCAAGCAGCCCAGTACCAAAGATGAACAGAGTAGGGATTCTTCAGACACACTGAACACAGCCTGTGCATATATGTCAGCAGTTAAACTGTAATAAGCCTCTAGTGAGCCAGTTTCAACTGAGATTTTTCAATATGGTTGATTTTGTAGGGGGTCACAATTGGTACCCCTTATTGTCAGAACAAGCCCCAGATGTCAAGCTCCTAGTTCAAAGGACAGGGTGGCTACTGTACCACTGGGGAAAGCTATTTGATATGTGCTATGTGTTTTCCCTCAAACTCAATGTCAGGGAGACTTGATCCATTTCAGTTTAAAAATCAGCCAGGAACATACTCTCAGCATGGCAAATTCAGTGTAAACAGTCAAAAAGTGGCCAAATTGTAAGAATAGGATCTTGTAGTGGGAAGCACCATGCAACCCTGCTGCCAGCTCTGCTGGTAATAGATGGAAACAGAACCGCTACCTTTTCTGTCCGCATGCTGGAACCTGACCTCCCCTGTGTTCCAAGTACTCTTCTGCATCTTTTTCAAAAATGTATTTGAAATTATTATTGATTTTGTCATTTTGGCTTTAGGGTTATGTTCGTCTCACAGATCCAGCTATATCCAGCTGTACCCTATGAGAATTATTGAAAACTAGAGCCAGAAAGACCAGTGTACCGATATTAGACAGCTTAGTTAAAAAGACTAAAGCTGTGTTATTTTCCTTTATGTAAGGCAGCTTTAAATTGACTTTGTTTCCATTCCCCCATATATAACTGAGGACAGTAGTATACTCTGTCTCAGTATTTTATGCTCAATTTAACTGTTATATTGCATTAAATGATGTGCAATAATGTAACCCTTAATGCAAATGAATTCGTGTTTGGTGGAAAAAAAAAGATAAAATCTCTTTGCTGCCTTCTCCAAACAGGTTTTTTTTTTTTTTAATACAGAATTTAATGAACTAGGAAAACCGAACATCCCCATATGGCAAGAAAATTTCAAGGCACATAGTAAAAGAAAGATCTTGCTACTCAACAAAAACTAATAGATGTGACAGGAGAAAAAAAAAATAAGCTGAAGATGAAACTCAAATAATTAGCAAATATGGAAAATCATCTTTTACAGTGCTTATAAAAGGCTTGGCAGAGGCTAAAAGAGAAAAAACACACATTTCATATTTCAACGGTGGAATATATTAAATTTTTTTTGAAGCAGATTATTTATAGTTCAAAATTTCCCCGGAAAATTAAAACAACACCCTCTCTCCCAAAGTAAATGCATCATTATGATCAGAACTATTGAAGACTTCATCGCCTTCTGTCTAAGACTGTAATGTTTTCTTATCATATGAAATATTTTGAGGAACTTTCTCTGAATCTCAGGAAATTCCTCACTCAGTCTTTTTCTGGACATCACAGAGTAGCCTACAGGCTTCTCTGAGCTGTAGTTGCTGCTAGTCCCACAGGCATCACCTTGGCAATCTAAAGCAGCCTAAAAATGTCTAGTGAGCACTTCCCTTTCCCTGGATGAATGCCCTTCCCTGATGCAGTAGCCATTTTGACAGTCATATATCACCCTAAAATAAGCAAAATATACAAAAACTATGAACAGAGCTGTTTTCCGGTACCTTGTTACTTAGTACTTCAAATAACTGGCAACGATTCTGGGAATTTGGCCCTGCAATCCCAGTATATCCCTGATCATTCAAAACTGAGTGCAAGGCATGAAGATCAGCGTGTTGTGTAAGCACTCTAACAGTTGTACAGTTTAAAACTGAGGGAATGAAGCTTGCATGCAGTAAACAAAATACTTGGGTACTTATCTCTCCTACATTTACCTTTCATTTAGCATAATTAAAGAGATCCATGGCCATATGGCAATACCACAGAACCAGGATTCATGAACCACTTCTATGCTGTGGAGGTTCTGCCACATTTGTCATGGGACTGTCTGAGCTCCTCCAGGATGAAACAAGGTGACAAGCATCTACCACATATTTACCCACTCAGCTTCTCTCCACAGAAATGTGTGCAGTTTGCGAGGGAGAAGGATGGCTGGTTTTTGTATGTGTCTTGGAAAGGAAGTTAATAGGGTTTATAAAAGACCTTACTGCTGTAAAAGTCAATGGACAGCTTGAGCCTACCCCAGCCATGTTCTATCTCCTGCTCAGGTGAATATTACTTTGTGCAGGAAGAGACCTGTTGTGCTAGAAAAGCTATTGGCAGCAGTACTCATCAGCAAATTTTGCTCAGTTTCTAAAATACTTTGTCCTTGAAAGGGTACACCACCCTTAGTGGAGCATCACTGCCCATTCCAGGACGGATATCACCTTCTAGGAAAGACGGATGTTTTTACCTTGTTATCTCTATCTGCTTCAGAAAATACAACAAAATATTTTAGTTTGGATTTTATGCCTGGTGCTCTCATTGAGCAGTCAAGCAAGAGCCCGGCTTAACTCCAAGTGTACCACTGAAATGCCACCAACTAAGAGAAGCACTGAGATGTAACTCATAGCTAACTGTAAAATGCTTACAGCATGAAAGGTGCTAGCTATATAAGAATTATTACCTAGTGCATGGAAAAATGCTTATTTTCCTACAGGATAAGGCCATGTCAGGAAATGGTATAGTGTTAGTAAGATTCTAGAAAAAGGAACTGTTACATTTATACATTTAATAGAGGCTGAATGTGACAACTAAAAAAGGTCAGTACCCTTGAGGAAGCAGGACAGACAGACAGGGAGAGGTGGAAGTAGTTATTTCCACATTAAGGAAACACACTAAAATGTTCATTGTCTTTATCTGCTGTCAAGAGATGTTTTTGTGTAACAAAAATATCTTTAACTTTTTAAAGACATCACACATGCATCCAATTAAACTCCTACATCCAGAAAGAAGGCATCCAAGCAGGTGTTTATTACTGTAACTTTTCTATTTCTGCCATAAAAAAATTCTAAAAATTAATAAACTTTAGAGCAATGCCTGATAGTATTTCTTGCCTCTATCCTAATCACTTTAAACTGATCACAGTTTATATTCATGAGTCACGTGGGTCCTCATCTGGCGAGACTGAAGGCACAGAACTATCTTACAAAGGAGAACTGGGATGTAAAGAAACTCTGTGAACACAGGAGAAAACTCACCCTGAGCTTTATGCACCAGTTAAGACTTGGTTAAGCCTCAAAATAGGATTTAATTGCGAATTTTATGATCCATTGGTTAAACACTGATATTGCCACAGTGCTGCTTTTCTTCTTTACCCTTAGTACTTTCCGACAAAGACAGGACAATCAGATTATGACACAAACTTTGTCAGCAGCATGCTTTCTAGTAATGCTGATCCTGAACCAGTTGCTTTCTCCAGTTAAACAATATGTCTAAAGCATCCTTACAATTCATATACTGTACTCACATGCATCAATCACATGCTTTGCATTTGCACCTGGTTCTTTTCAATTTCACGCTGTACTTTTGCATTTTTCATTACCAAATCTCCCTCTCCCAGTCAAAGCTGCGATTTACCTTACTGCAATTTTTAGAAACCTGGCAAAGAGCACCACTTGACATGCTGTCCTTATCTGGCAATCCTGAAAGAAGAATACAGAAAACAAATACACACTGTGCATTCCTTCAGTAACAGTGGAGACATTTATCAATAGAAGATGGAATTGGTGGGCTCAGTACTTTGGTAAGGCAAACATTAATCTATGATTTTTTAAGAGCAAAACAGATTTGTTCAGATAAAGGTTTTCCCTTGTGAACACAAAAAAAGACAAAAAGCTAATTTGTGCAAATACTATAAACAGCTTACTAAACATAGCACTTTCTCACAACTTAACATTTGAAGTCTGTTTACAGGAATTATTTGTACTGTTTCATTTAACATTATCTGTGATTTAGTATCTGGAAGCCAAATGTAACACTGAATTTGCACTAACTAGCATTGCTATGCTATGCTATTGTTTCACAAAAAGAACACAATGAATACATAACATATGGGACAAAATTTGCAGATGCAATTGCTAGCCATCAGATATTGCCACAATTGGCACCTACATAATCCTCTGGAGACTAAATAAAAGTACTTTCATTTACAGAAATGACAAGTTCCAAAGGCTGCCCTTGGATTCGCGTCTACAGCACTATCGCACAGCCTAACAAGTTCTCATGAGGCAGATGTACCCAAATCTATTTAGCTATGTAACTAAGGTTAGACAGCAGTATGTTTACTGCAGGTTGCCTGCCCAAGAACTAAGCTATGTTCCCAAGCAAGCTGTGTAGCCCATCCTAACTAAAAATGAAAGCCAGTTTGCTGTATTTAATTTACTAGCAAGACTAATGACCGTGTTCCATGGAATTCATGTAATACCTAGAACTAGCTAAATGCTACATGACATCATACAGTATGCTCTAATCAATACGCCTGGCCCACAGTGCAGATTCTGTGTACAGCTCTAGGTGCGCTTGCATGCGGTGGGAACGCAGTTAGGCAAGTTCCAAAGTATTTCCTACTATATGCAGCATTAATTCAATTCCAATACTGAACTGAATTTAACCTTTAAATTCCAACAGCCAAAAGCAGAGGACTTTCATCTTCC
The DNA here is from genome assembly GCA_024733675.1 of Psilopsiagon aymara. NCBI lineage: Eukaryota > Metazoa > Chordata > Aves > Psittaciformes > Psittacidae > Psilopsiagon > Psilopsiagon aymara. The sequence goes on along the minus strand of JANRGW010041137.1, from coordinate 6,061 downwards.
CCTCTTTTCTCTTTCCTCTAACATCTGATGTCTATTTTCTCATACTTACTGTCATTGTTAGAGCCAGTTTCCATAACACCATAAGGAGGAGTGAGAAGTCCAGACATATACTGTCGATATTTCTGAAAGACAATGATGCACATTAAGTCAGGTAAAAACACATAAAGGCATTCAAAGGATTCTGTGGTATTTACATTTGTGTGCCTGCTGCCTTGTGCTTCACATGCTCACATGCAATATGAGGCAGTCAGACATGTCTTTCCTCTTAATATTACAAGATCCACTTTCTTGACTGGCGCACACTGCGTTTATTTTATCAAAAGTTGTGCTAAAACAGTTCCCTCCTTCATCTTCCCCAAAGTGTAACTTTGATGGTTCTAAAAAATAAATACTGTAATACTGTACTCAGCTGTGTGTCTTCTCATAAAGGCTGTTTCAAAGCTTATTTGAAATCACATTACTCAGCTGAACTCAAGCTAGAAAACTACTTTATTGTAGGGATGGAGACAAGGTTGTTAACTAAGGATTCATCAGCATCATGTATCACTACAATTTTGGGGTCAGATTTGAAATAGACAGGATTTAGTGCGAAAACTCTAAACATTTAATCCAACACCACACAAAGTTTGCTTTTCAGAAACTACAAGATTATGAAACACACAAATCTAGCACTTCGCATTATGTAGACACACACGCAAACTGTATTAGCAGATGAAACTTTGTAACTGTAAAAATAACCTCCCTTGTACCGCTGTAAACTACATAATGGTAACTGATGTCAGTAACAGGTATTTTTCTTCAGTGAATGCTGGTGACATGATCGATAAAGTTCAAAGCTCTACCGAGGGCTTAAGAAATTCAATTCACAGAAGCTAAAAAATAACACTAAAGGAAAAAAATGTCCTTTTATCAAATACAAATCATTCAATAAGTGACACATTTTTGTATCCAATCATACTATATTACTGTCGTTCTTAAGGGTAAACAATTACAATTCCCTTTTGGAACTGTCAAAAAACAAGTTTGTGCAACAGGAATGTTGATGATCAGTGTAAATAAAATGTGTCATGCAGCCCTTAGGGTGTGCAGTGAGCTGAACGTGAGCAACCAACCAGCTGAAATGCATGTAGGTTTCAACTAAGCACACAGAATAACTGAGACAGACAATTTCCCTCGTAGTGCAATTTTAATTTAGAAGTTTTATCCTTTGCTCTATAGAGCTGTTTGGATGTATTCACTTTTATAATGTTGTCTGCTGGATTTTAACAATGCTTGAATTACCCTTTTAACGCTTATTTTTCTTGGAAGTGGATATGCAAATATCACTAATTCTCCCACTAAAGACAACATCTTGCATTATGTATAATAACAAAAGCTGCAAAGCTTACATTAATCTTAATAATCCAATCCTATTTTTAGACAAGCTATTACATCCTAAAGCTTAGTAACGTGTCATTTAGATCTTACCCATAATCCAGCTGAAAACTCATAGGAGTAAAACTATCTTATGCTGCTGGTCAGTCACAAAAAATAAATGCTACTTCATTTGAGGAAAAACTCTATTTCCTTTTCTAAACCATTCACTTTCCATACACTGCTCCAGTCCTATGCCTGGAACTCAGTGAGAGTAAGAATGTGAAAGATTACTATTTTCTCAGTTTAACTGGTAAATCACACACATAAAACAAGGGAAAAACTCATTTTGTTTGGCCAAATGAAAAAAGGGAAAACCTGTCACAAGGGGTTGAAATAAAATTTTATTTAACAGTAGATAAGCATTTTGCTTTACCTTCTACTGAATTTGGTCTTGAAATGTGATTTAGAAATGGAAAATTGAAATGTTTCATTTGAGATATGATAAAATCAAGTTTTATATATTTTTTCTTTTGTTCTTCCTCACCATTCAGGTTATATTCGTTTCTTTGTTCTGTTTTTCTCTAAATAGCATTTTCCCTAAATAGCATTTTCCCAGAAATAAATTATTAGTCCACATTTAATCCACCTTGATAAGGAACATGAATTGTAGGAAGACAGTCATTTTCTCTTTAATTTCCTATACCACGTCCACAGCCATCATACAATGCATGCCAGCTTCCCTTCTGCTTAATTATCCACTATTTTTCCTGATTATTATTTTCATGAAACAAAACATAGAACACCATATAATTTCCAAAAGATTTAGGGGCTTAGTTTAACAAAAATTCCTACAGGTGGAATAGGCCATTACTGCTATAACACTTTAAAGGAGGCACCTAACCCCATTCAGCCCCACCTCATGCTCAGGATGCCAAAGCCCACCAGGAGCAAAAGCACAGACTACCCAGGACATCAACTCTGTCATCTTCCATATGAAGGCCCCACTTCATGCCATGGGATGAATCTACTTACAAGTCCGATAGAACAAGCCCTGTGAGCAGCGTTGCCTATGAAGGAGTTCAGGCAGCATTACCAGAAGAGGTACTAATTCAAGATATGCCCTCAGAAAGCTCAGTTGTTCAGACTCCTTCAGAGGACCTCTGCAGAAATGAAACTAACTTGTATATCTGGGTATCTGGAGAGAAGGATGATATGACTGCCTACACATGGTCTCCCATGAAGGTACCTCGATAGGGTGTGGGCTGACACAGAAGCTATAATTCATGCCTAAAACTGTGTCAGCTCATTAGCTAAATTAAATGTCAAGGGACACTTATTTGTCAAGAAATCAGGCAAACACTATTTGCTAGGAAACCTAACTATGCAAAAAAACACCTAAGTAACTGCATAAAGATTTACAATATCAGACGGCGTAATGAAGTTCCAGGCATTAGATCTCTGGAAGATGAGATAACGAGGAAAACACAATCCTGACTGTGAGACCTATCTCGTTACTGTAACGTCTGTAAATGAAAAGCTAATGCAGAAAGTTAAATTGTACTCGTAGGTAGCATTTAAAATCATCCTGAAGATTAACAGACTAAATATTTACAAAAGACTTTTGAAAATGTATTCTACTGGTGCAATGAAGTATGGAAAAGCTTTCTTTGTAAAAGGTAGCAATAGTTATCAAATCATCATAAGCCTGTTTGTTGCCAGAAGCGTTCAAGTTCTGTAAATTCAAAGCGACAGCAGGTTTTAAAACTATACTCAATGACCTATTAGCTTTGTCCTCAGATTTCTACCAATTTATGAACTCTATCATGCCACAGCTAAAAGATCAGATACTTCCTGCAGTATTTTTTCTTTCATTTACTGACCGCCTCATATCCACACAGTGGTGAAAATTAACACGGCCTTTTCAGCCACTATTACAGCCTAAAGTACAGAAGAGTGATGACAAGGTACAGTTGGTGATGGGAGAAAATCACATGCTTGTCTTAGTGGGGAAGTACTGTGGGAGAATTTTCATACCAACAGTTTTTAAGGCCACTCATTGTCAAGGTTTTCAGTGTGTTCCTTTACATGCTTTTACTTAGACTTTATTTGCAGTTTTCTGGAGTTAAGTCTCAAAGGTTTTCATGACTACAAAAGATTTTCTTCTACCCCATTAACACAATTTGGTTCATTTTTATATGCTAATGTTTAGAAAGGCTAAATTCCATACAAATTTTTCTAGCGTATATAAGGTATATAAAATATGTCTTTGTAGTTAGTCCCTTCTCTTTCACTGCAAGTATTGAAGAGCTAACATCTGTTTAAAGGGAAATAAGGAGCAAAGAAAAGAAGAGATTAAAACAATACAAACACTCCAAAACAAGCCAGGTAGATGTGAATAAAACAGATGAGCATTTACTGTCCATGGGCACTGCATAACCACAACATTTTAATGAGAAAGACTGATGAAGGGAAGATCTCCTTCACTACCCCTCCTTGGTACAGCTTTGAACACAGGTTCCACTCCACATACTCCTCTAGACCGCCAAGCACAGCGGTTCTGCAGTCACCAAAAGAGTACCTGAAGGGGTGTGCAATAAGGACCCAGGCAATGATGGTCTGTAGCACTAGGGAGTCAAGTCAGGCTTTCGATGCTTCCCCACACCAAAGTGAACCCACATGTGGACAAATACTACGAAGTGAGTGTCTTGTAACACTGGGCAAGGTTTTGTAGATCACAACAGATGCCTGAATGTATCATCTCTTCCTCCTTCTCTTTCTTGCCCATTCACAATCTCAGTCCACAGTGCCACTTCTGACCAGATGCGCTTCTGCTGCCTCCTGTTCTGCCTACCACTGGCAACTGAGAAGGTGTAAGGGAGAGTCTGCTTTACTTGCAAACCTGGGAGTAACACAAAGTAATTCATTTCAGTTGTAGAAATCCTAGACCAAACATCAAGGTGCCCTTCCCACAAACGTTTTTCAAAACCTTGTGTATCTATTTTATTAAATGCTGTTACTTTGACTGTTACCCTAGCTCTGCAGACCTCCTGTAATAGCTGTCCATGCCCCTGCATGGAGGATAGATGCTGTAGCTTGACAATGAGGGCCAGCTTCTCTATTTTCTTTGACAATAAATAATTGATCACTGATGCGCTCAGTACAACTCTCTTCTTCCTCTAAGTTTGTTGCATCAGTCATTCCATTTTGGCAAGGATCCATCTCCCTTGTGAGCATTACTCAGAAGGGTTCATCACTTGCATGGTGCATTGTTTCTTCTTTGTTTTCCCCTGAATAAAAAGGAGAGATGTGAAAGACTGCCTGAAAATGTGAAATAAGTCCCCTTTTCACCCACCAAACCAAGCAGAGATTACTGTCTCAAAGTCTGTATCTTTGCCTTTAGATCTGATGGTCCAAAGATTGCTCTTCACTAAACCAACAGGTAAAGTCCTAGGACATCTGCCTGCTGTTTGTTAGTGATTTCCAACAAAAAGTGCCTAATGTTCTTACAGAATTTCACAAGAACAATAACTGAAAATCATATTCATAGCTGTTCATTACCCAAATCTTGTTACAAAGGGGAAAACAAATGACATGCTGTTACCCAATAGTATGTGCTGAGATCCACAAGAAGACTCTGCCATAATTCTGATTTCAGATACTGCCACCTTAGTATGTTTATAAATTAGTAAGTGCATTTCTTGTAATCAAGCTCAATCAGAAAATTTCCATACTTTTGAGGTCAATGACAATTAACTGGATATCACAAAAAGAACATGACCCATGGCTGTTTAACATTGTATAGTAAATCATTGCTTGAAGCTGGTGCTTCACTCTAGAACACCAAATATCCTGCATATTACTAAATACTTGCCTTTGTCATTCACAAAATATATATTCACTGTCACTCACAGTATAGGTAAAAGAACAGAACTGTGGTATTTCTAAAGGAAAGGATAAAGACAAATTAGGCAAAAATAATTCTACAATAGTGAAAACGTATCTTTGCATATTGTGGAAAACCAGAAAATAAACCATGTGAAGATCTCACCGCAACTTACTGAACAGAAACTGTTTTGTATGCGTCAGTCTATCAAGTCACTGAAATTGAGATAGACAAGGCCTGAAATAGCAGAAGTGAAGTACCATTTAGACATATTTAGATAAAATAAATACAGGAAATGCCTGTACTGAATTTGCTGAATCCTGATCCCAGAATTAGTACAGTTTATATAATAGCAGATGAATCTGCATCTTTTCCATTTACCTATTTACCATCTTCTGCATGTGCCTGCATGGTTCTAATCAACTATGCTTTAGATTTTATTTGATCTTTGTTTTGGAGGCATACAGTTTTCTGTCACATTCCCACTTAAATCAATTTATCATGCTTGAAAAGCTCTGTATGCAGAACTTGCTTGATCACAGAATCCCCTTGATATTTAGATGAAAATAAAAATGCACCCAGCTCCCTGAAATCATGCCAAATAGCAGACTTGGCTACCAGATAGAAACCCAAAGAGAAGCCTGCACTGCAAAAATCAAATCCAAGGAAATCAGAGTATGAGCAGTGATTAAACAAATTACCAGCCTCTTCTGCTCCATCTAATTTAAATATAGAAATGCCATCATGAAGTCCTCTAATTCTGTCTCCTAGAGGAATCCATTCAGGAAATGCAGTTGGGTGGAGACAGAACTTGGTTGGGAG
>JANRGW010041136.1:0-10790 GCA_024733675.1 Psilopsiagon aymara | reverse complement strand
TGGTGTTCAAGGCCAGGTTGGACAGAGCCCTGGGTGCCATGGTTTAGTGGGAGGTGTCCCTGCCCATGGCAGGGGGTCGGAACTGGATGAGCTTCAGGTCCTTTCCAACCCTGACTATTCTATGATTCTATGTACACTAAATATACATTTGCACGCACATACAGTAAGCATACATATACACAGATTGAGTAAAATATGAGGTACAGGGGAGGAAACGTCCTCTTGGCGAGCTCTGTATCCTATAATTACTCCTGGGAATCATCTGAGTCACGCAGACATGTGGTGAAAGCAGCACCTGAGAGACGAGACGCTGGTTCTCACTCAGCCAGGTTTCTCTCATAGCTGCCTTGCGATCAAATCTGCGCGCGAGTTGTTCCAGTTTCTCCTGTCGGATGAGCTCGTTTCGCAGTGCCAGTTCTCTTTCATGTTCAGCTTTTTCCAGTCTTTCCCAGGCCTGAAGACATGGAGGGAAAAACATGCATCTTCTAAACACACATTCTGAGAGGAACAGGAGAAATCACAGCTGCTTTGCATGGAATCAGGACTGAAGCCGCTCCAGCCAAGCTCCACTACACTGCTTATTTACGTACATGCCAGTAAACCTGGCTTGCTCTGGCTGGGCTGACACCCTGTTTGCTAATGTAAGAGCATGACTTCATTTTAGCTCTCCATTCATTCATTCCTTTTCTGAGCAAGGGGTAGAGGACTTGTTTACCTCACATGTTTTATTGAGTTCATCTGGGTTTTGCCTCCAACAAAGCGTAAGCAAACCCGGCTTAAACGTGTAAAAGAGTATTTATTAAAGAAACAAAACCCTCTGAGTGCCACTCCTAAATAAGCAGATTCTATCTCCCCTTTAGGAAATGGGAGTTACAGCTTTGTGCCCTCTCACCTCTAAAAGCAACACACAGTTGTTGCTCCTTATTACATCCACTGTGGAAAAAACCCCACAAGTGCAGAATGTGGTTACTTTTGGTGCATAAGAGTCCTTTTCCATCCAAAGCCAGAAGTTATTCACATGTGTGACAGGAGTTTTATTAAAGTCTTAGAAACCTGTTGAAAGCCAGCTAGTGACCCTTCAGATCTCCTTACAAAAACAAATATACCCATAATTAAACACAAACTACCCTGGATTCTCCTAAATCCTAGCAGATGTGGAACTGCCTGAAACCCAAGTAGTTCTAATAGCCAGGAGCATGGAGGAGCAAGGCTATGAGACCTTAGCTGGAGTGACTGAGCATCTTTCCAGTTCAGAAGATCTGAGGATACCCAGGTTTAGATGAGGGAGTCCAAGCTATAGGAAAAGGTCAACAGCCCCTTATGGTCCCCATATTGAGACTGGAGATAGCAAATGTGTTTCTTCCCAGTATGCTGAAGGGAGACGGAAAGGAAACAAATCCTGAGTTGCACAGGAGGAGCTGGCTCCATTTACCTTGTTAATGTCAGAGATGAGTTTGCCCTCCCTTGGCATGTACACTTTCTGATTGTTGGCTCTCATTTTGCTCTGGATGGTAAAAAGCAGCACTTCCAGGTTCCCTTTCTCTGTAAATCTAAACAGAAGATGGCGAAAGAATTGAGTTACAACAAAGCTTTTCACTGCTTCTCAGGTATAACAAAGTACTTCTTGAAATGACTGATGTTATGAATGGAGCACTCAGATAAATACCTTCATCTCGTGTGAAAGAACTGAAAAAGCCCCCACATCCCCTGGCACCCGTTGGGCCACAGCAGCAGAAACTTCACAGAAGCCACTTGTCTGTGTTTAGATTTAAAGCCCCTCGGGGGACAGAAGAGTGCATTTTTATTTCTATCCTATTACATGTGCTGTCCCAGTTGCCTCTATCAACACATGAAATGGAAGTTTTATTTAAAGCCCACTGCAGTCAGTGAACTTTTCCCACTGTTTTCCCTTGGTCTTATGCCTGGGAAATAAACAAACTCCATAGGCACTAGGGAATAGCCTGCAGTTTTAGATGTCTGCATACTCCGTAATGCTTTGGATTGTGATTATTATCCATTAGAACTCCTATTAGACAAAAATAACAAACAGGTCTGATATCAGAATGCTAAAAAGAAGCTTTCCAGAAATAAGTTGCCCAGCTTTGGTTGTATCAGTTTTAGTAAGTGCAGGGATGTTTTACAGAGCAGACACACTTCCTCTTGATGTCGGATAAGCAGTAAGCTCTTTCAATGGCAGTGTATTGGAATTACACACTGCTAGCAAGCACAACTGGTGATACTGCTACACTAACATGCTACTACCGCTCATATTGTAAGGTAGTGCGAGCTCCCAGGACCCTCAGATCCTGCAGGCTGTGGTTATCTGCACACTGAACAGCATAAAGCAAAGAGGCCCCAAGCAGGAACGCTGAGTGCCAATTAGAAATGTGATAGCTGGGGTTTCTCCACACAAATAAACCCTTAAGCCAAGATTAAAGTTACTTGGATGTGTTTGTGCTTTACAAAACCAATGACTGACTGAACAAAACAAGGCCAGTGTTGTTGTAAGCCAAGCTGAGAATTACTTGGGTGGTTTCTCCACAGTGCGGTAGGTGTTGAACGCCTGGAGCTGCTGCTGCACACCAACCAGGGAGTTGGCAAACTTGCGATTGTTGAGGATGATGATGGTTTGCTCAATCCACTCCAGGAGGTCAGAAGCCAAAGATTCGTATTTCTCAATCATCTTCTCTGTCTCAATGGCATTGTCAAGCACCTGCAATGAGCAGCACCAAAGTGAGCATCACGGGCAGCGCTCCTCAGCCATTTAAAGCCAAGCTACAGGAAAGAATCTGTTGGGAGACTTGATTTGTGAATCAGACCACTCACTCCTGAGTGCCACAGGGGCTGGGATCCCTGAGGAATTGCGTGTTCCGGCAGTGAATTCCCATGAACCCCAGCAACAGAGGCTTGCACAAGGATTCATGTTCAGTCTGCTGGCTGCAAAGACAAGAGCAGCCTTGCCAAAGGGCAGAGAATGACTGCACAGTTTTTAAATGAGGGACTTCTCCGGGCTCCAGAAGAGCCAAGAGGACCCAGAGGGTGAGGAGCAGTTAATGAGAAAGGAAAAGCAGCAATGATGCAAAATGAACAAGCAAAAAGAAAACGCCAGCAAAAGGTTTCTAATACAAGGCGGCTGGAAATTAACTACTCGCAGTCACGTGAGGATGCTTAACATCCAAAACACACTCGAAAGCAAAGCTAAAAAGTACCACAGAGTGGACTTCACCAAAACTAACACCCAAACAAGGGGAAAATACACAAAATCATAATATTTCAACTGTTTCACAGCAATTTCCAATTGGAACTTGCAAACCTTTCCGATACGCTTTCCTTCAACAGCTAAAGCCTTCATCTTGGAGAAGTAGTGGTAATATGTCACCACGTAGGTGATGATTGACTTTTCATCAGGATGGTCAACACTGATATCTGCAAAGCAAACAAGAGCTGCCTTAGCAGACTGAGGGTGCAGGGGTTAAAACAACACAGCAAATGGAGCACCAAGGGTGAGCTAAGAGAGATGGGTTCAGGGGCAGTTCAGCTCCCAAGAGCTCTGTCCTGATCAGAAATAAACTTGGCAGCTTTGGACTGGTTCTGGATCACTTGGTGGTGCATAGTATTGTACTCTGTTGTTAGCAAGTGCTGCTTTATCCCTCTCTTAGTGTGGACTGTGGATACAGCACTTGTCTGTGGGCTGTGGGCCCTTGAGTCAGGCTCCAGGCTTTGCCACAGCTTGTGCATGGGCAAAGAACCTCTTTAGTGTCAGTGTGCATGGACAGAACTACTGTTAATTGAGGACTTCAGTGCTGTGTCAGCACTCAGAGAGAGGAATTCGAGCCTATGAGTTTGTCTGCTCAGGCAAATCTGGGAGATACAGGTGGGAAACAAATCCTTTCCTTTCCTGCAGCAATTTGGAGGCACTGGGAAATAAGCAAGAAGCAACTTGCCCAAACACACAGCCTCCACCTGCCCTGGGACAAGAAAGTTTCCTGTCCTAGCACTGGAGCAGCCTTCCAATACACACAGGCTGGAACTCCCTGTCAGGCTGTGAAAGGAGGGGAGACCCATGTGCTGAATCCCCACCATTCACCTCCCAGCTCACAGAAGATGCTTCTCAGGGTGGATCAGAAAGAAGGATGCCTCTCACTGGGGTGATTTTGTGTATACATGGCCAGCCCAGTGATCCTGTCAGGTAGGGGAAAATAAACATAGGATAAGGGCTCTCCTGCCACCAGTGCTCAGCCTTCTACAGGAGACAGCTTCCATTCTCTCCTTCCCTCCCCGGCTGTACCAGGTCAGCCAGCAGCACCCTGCTGCTCTTTAACCTAAAAAGCTATCACAAGGCTGTGCCCTGCAATAAGGAGGGGTGGAGATAAGAGCCCACAAAGAGCTGAAACTGCAGGAATTCTTACCCTCAGGGTCCAGGAGCTTGGTAAGACCGAGGTGTTGCTCTGCGAGGTTAAAAGCATTCTGCAGATTGTAGTGTGCATTTGATTTCTTCAGCTTGTCAAAATCAATCAGATCAGGCCTAGACAGGAGGGAAAATTCTTCAGCTTTCCCAAAGCACAACAAATACATGAACTAAGCTTTCCAAACCTCAGAAACGCCCTTTTGCTTGCCCAGTAGCCCTGTGCATTTCAACAGCAGTATTAAAGGGATAAGTAACACCTAGCACATGCCACGGCAGAACCTAACCCATGGAGAAAACCAGGACAGCTTAACAGTGAAGGTGACCCCGGAGAAGAACGGAACAGAGTTGGGGTCACCCAATCTCTCCTTATGCCCATGTAAGTGTGCAAGCTACCCCAACAACCTCACCGAGCTCGCCAAGGAGCAGCATCCCAACCACATTTTACCATCCCTGAGCAGGGATTTCTTTCCCCTCCAGGCTGTTGTTGTGTGTGGTTCCCTCCCAGCCCTGAACTCTGGCAACCAGACCCATCACTGGTTACTCAGCCGGTACAAGAACTTCTCTTCCAGCCTGGTCAGTCACAGACCAAACCAACGATGGGTGTAATTTATTGTCTTGGAACCAAACACAGTCTGTTTTGACTTGTGATGCTGCTGCCCACACGAGCTCACAGTGACCGCAAGAGCTGTAAAGGCCCAAAGCAAGGCAAGCTGCTGTAAAACTTCCATTAATTCTTTAACTTCCTCCTCTCCATGGACTTTAAAACCAAGCTGTGAAGCAACTGCAAACCCCCATGCACACTGCAGCAGTCCAGGCTTTCAAAGCCAAGAAAGACGTTTGCCCACACATACCTGTGCTTGTGTATTAGTGCATTGAAAGCCATCCCATCCCTCCAGCTCGTTGTGAAGTTGTGAATGTTGACATTGGGGTAACTGATGGAACAAAAAGCAAGGAGAGCACTATTATACAGCATCCTCTGTCACTAAAAGCTGATTCCTTATACATAATAAGTAATGACACCCTTATTGTAAATCCAAGGGTGGGTATCAGCATCCCATGATGGATGATCTATCGTCATGACTGCCCTCTCATCAGAGACTGACTCTAGAAGTAACTGCACCTCATCTACTCTCGTAACCCCACAGAACTGCCATGCATTCCAGACAAAAGCTCTCCATGTCCTTCCAAGCAATCACTTGAAGCTATTATTCTGTAACTTGCTGCCTCAACTGTGAGGTTTCAAATCCCTGCAAGTCTAGAATAATGCTGAAGTGCCCCAAGTCATTACAGGGACATCAGAGTTTCATGGGGAAACATACTGAATGTCTACAAATGGAGACACTTTGGAAACATTTCCATATACATGGAAGGAGGGAAAAGTTGGTGGCAAACATCTGAAGCATCATTACTACTTCAGAATAGGGTGAAAAGGGGTCAGCATACTACTATATATCAACAGATTATGGTCTAGAGGAAGGCATCTCTAAACGTGGCAGGGGGCTAGAACAGGATGAGCTTTAAGGTCCCTTCCAACCCAAGCCAGGCTGGGGTTCTAGGATTCTATGGCTATCAAACTGATAAGCTTATCCCACAGCATTAATACAAGAAATTCAGAGTTTTCTGACTTGGAAACCTCAATTCACTTCTCTTGGATGGCTCCGCTTCCTCACAGATACATATGTGCCCATTTTAAATGGTTTCAATGAAATCCCAGTGCTGTAAGAGACAATCCCCACTCACCCGGCTGTCTTCATCTGGCACCACAAAAGCAAAGCATCTTTAGCAGACTTCTTCTCCTTGTTGTCCTCAGTCTCAACACTGATATCTTGGATCTAAAATTAACACAGAGGTTTTGAACATTTCTTTGTGAAAACACAGTTTGCCTGTTTTGAAAAGATGAAAGGAATTGAAGCAGAATACAAGTACCAAAGGAAAGCTATGATGACAGGCAGGGGGGAAGCAGGTGAATGTTCTTCCTCATTTAAGAGCATTCACGTCAAAAAGCTTCTGCTGCCCTTATTATACAGGGGGATTACTCTTTGTTTAGGTTAGTCCACTGACAGAACAGTTTAAACTTCAGGAAGAAGAGTGATTTCCAGCTGTCAAGGCAAAGCCTGCCCTGTACAGCACTATGGGTTCCCCCTGCAAGTTGTCTCCTGCGGGAGAGGGGAGTACAACAACAACCAATGTCAGCAGTATCACAAGTTGCTCTTCCACATTATAGATGTTATCCAATGTTTAAAGAGAGGAAAAAGGGTAAAAATGGAGGAAAAGCAAACTTTTTTTACTTCATATGGACCAATGGATCTCATTTTATGGATAGAGTTCACTGCTTTATATAAAGAATATTGTAGCTACAGTGAAGCCCCGCAGGAAGTTAGGCAGGCACTTTCACATTAGGGAAACGCTGAGCCTCACCAACTTTAACAGACTGTTGTAATTATTAGGTATTTATTACTATGTTATTTAGTATAGATTATATATTTATAACGTAAATTTAGTATCCTTTCTGCAAAAGGACTTTGCAGCCTTTTGAAACTGAGGGCAAAGGCCAATGTGCATCTTGCTGGAAAAGAAGAAATCTCAGCAGCCTTTAGCTGGGACACTAAACCAGCTCCTGTGGGCACCCCTAATCCACTTCAGTGCCAAGTCAGCCAGCTGATGATGCTCAGCACTGAGGTGAAGGGCAGCTGAGGGCAGCACTTCCTCTAAGGTCCACAGGAGCATAAAGGTCTATGAGAGGTTCATATTGGTAATTTAAAAGTAAACTCATATGACTCCACAAAGGAAGCTCCCATCGGCTGCCACAGCAGATTGGCAGCATCATTAAGACTAACTTAATCCTAAGGATTAGATTTAGGTGATAGCTGTGGAGGGCCTGGGAGCACTCTGCTCTTCAAAAGGCCAATGAAATACATTACAATCAAGCATGGAAAGCTCAAATGTGTGCCCATCTGTGCATGTGTACATACGCTCCATCCCTGGCAGTGTTCAAGGCCAGGTCGGATGGGGCTTGGAACAATCTGGTCTGGTGGAAAGTGGCCCTGCCCATGGCAGGGGGTAGGAACTGGATGAACTTGAGGTCCTTTCCAACCAAAGCCATTCTATGACTCTATGGCATTTACCTGGAATCTCAGGATAATAGTCCAAATAAGGCCAAGCGTCAGCCTGTGATTCCCATCCACAATATCATGGGATCCCATGTTTTCTAAGTGCACTCTTTGCTCTTTCAGGAACTGGAGGGCTTTATCAACATTCTCCAGGCAATGGATGCGCATCCTTCCTTTAGTTGGTTTAGGCTACAAAGTAAAAGGGAGAAGAAAACCACGTATTAATGTAGATGGAAGGGAAAACTCAGAAGTGCTTCGTTACTCTTGGGTCCAGGCAGGTGGGTCACCATCACCACATATCCTCTCCCAGCCAGCAATACCAAGGGCATCTGTGCTTCAAATTCAACGGACAAAACCACTCCTTGCATCTCATGATGCACTCACACACGTCAGACCCAAGAGGAAATGCCAATATCCCAGACCTGAGTCACACACACCAGGAGCCCATTTCGTTTGCCTTTCAGAGGGTTTTCCCTGCTTGCTTCCTTCATTTCTCCTCCCTAGTGTATTCATTCACTAGCAGGAAGAGAAATGATTTTGTGAGGTTCATGCCACACCTGCTATACTTTCCCAAGATGCTTTTTTGCCTCCAGTACAAGTTCTCCCCCACTTCAAGAGATTCTGCAAGATAGAGATATGAAGCAAACTGATAACCGATGGAGGCAGGCAGCAAAGGGAATTGGCAATGAATGCTCCAGAGGAGCTGTACATACAGACATGCACTTGTCAAAAAGGCAGTTTAGATCTGGGCTGTAAAAAACCCCTCACAAAAGAAATGGCATTGTTCTTTTGGTCAGCTGAAGCAGGATAAACAGTGTGAAAATAGCAGAGATTTATTCCAAACCATTTCTTCATAGGAAAAGACAGTAAAAACCATAATAAAAGATAAGCCAAAGCAACACAGCACAACTTTATGAAGGTACAGTGTAAAAAGGTACGAATATATGTTAACAGCATAGAGAGTCTGCTGGAAAACCACATGAAGTTAAAGGCACTTCACTCTGCAGACAAGGACTGCGGCTGAACAGCCTGTTCGGGCTCACTGAGACCTCACCAGAGGTACTCAGCCAACTACTACCTGACCTAACTTCCTCGTCTTCTGCAGTGAATGCAATCAACTGCCCATGGAAACAGCTCAGGCAAAATCCTGACTGTGTCCAAGGGGAATTGCTCAGCCAGAGCTGCGCCATGGTCCCTCCAAACATCAGCCTGTGGAAGGGTGAGTGTAGAGGTGAAACACTTGCTAGAGGGATGCCCTCAGGACACACAAGCCTCGGAGGTCATCAGTTTCACTTCAGCTTTCAGGTAGCTCAGCTCTCCTCCCAAGCCTGGGAAATGATGCAGACAAAGTCAACCTGCAACTCCCAGCAAGGGCAAGAGCTTCCAGGAGCCTGCCACTGCTTTGGGGTATAAAAGTCCCTCTGGAGAGGCACAGACTCCATGTACACACCATACAGGGTGAAGAGCCATGGTGTGACTGAGAGCAAGGGTGAGGTTATGTGGCTGGCCAAAACCAACGGGAGACCCATCACTATGGACAGGGACCCGTCCCTGGCAGTGTTCAAGGACAGGTTGGATGGGGCTGGGAGCAAGCTGCTCCAGTGGAAGGTGTCCCTGCCCGTGGCAGGGGGTTGGAACTGGATGAGTTTTAAGGTCCCTTCCAACACCAACCAGTCTGGGATTCTGTGACCTGGCCAAAATAATGCGAGGGATGCTGAGAACACCACAGGTTCCATTTTTGTGTCCCTCCCCACAGTTTAGCCCGCTGCTTTGCAGCAAAATGAGGAAGCAGCACCCACAGCACCCAAGGTGTGGCTGTGCCACCACGCTGTCCTGCACAGCCTCACAGTGAGTAAACCCTCACGTTCACTGGGCTGACACAGATCCAGGCATTAACCTGAGGAAAAAATTGTCCTACATCAAAAACCTTCCCTTTTCCAACAGAAAACTCACTGCAGAGAATGGGCTTCAACAGTTCGACCTTTGAGCATCCAGGAGTTGTTGGGAATTTACTAATCCTTTATTTAGTTCTGGAAGAAACTGAGCTAAAGGCTTAACCTTCTGCTGGAAACCATTCTGAGCTGCCTTCCTCTGTCTGGGCAACAACGTATGCAAACAAAATCACAACCGACTTTGCATCCTGGCTGGATCCTTTCCCACTTTGCTCAGGGAGACTACCGCGTGCTATCTGTTCCTTCCCAAATCCCCTGCTCGGCATAGAACTTTGGGTAGCAAGGTCTGGACTAAAGGCTCGGATTAGGAATCAAGCTGGGCAAAGACAGGAAGATGCAGATGTTGTCCCTGCTGGAGGCTCTCATTCCGAGTTCCTCCAGTGGATTTTCAAAGGTTCCGGGGTTTCATCACCAAAAATCACATCAGCTTTTGAGAAAGGCAGGGTTTGTGCAAATGAGGCTGGAGGGCTTGCAAAGGGCAAAGGGCACTCCTGCTGCTTGGCTCCTATCCCAAATCCCAGACTCTGCTCCACAGGTATAGGGCTCCAGCCTCAGTCTGCATCCCACTTTCAAAAGAGAGAAAACAATTCCTGTTTGTTCTACTGCATCAGTAAGTACACCATCTTAAAAGTTATCCAGGCTGCTTCCTGCATCTGTTTGTTGCTTTCTAACCATCTGATGTTCCTTCCGTATCAGATCCTGCTTGCTTGGTTTCTGCTTGGGTGCCCTGGAGATCTCAGAGCCTCACCAGTACCAGCTAAACTAGATTCCAAAAGGCTGGAGAACATCAGCAAGTGGATGCTCCGCGCCAACCCTCCTGGAACAGTTCTGCTGTGTGTAACAGTCTGAAGGTTTACTGCCTTGTGTTTTCTGTGTGTTTGCAGAGGAAGGTGTGGTGGAATGTACTGTTCAAACAGAGACTGCTGTCCTCCATCCTGAGATAAGGAAGCTACAGAAGGAATGTGTGGCGGCGCAGGCGGCTGCCAGCACCATACACAAACCATGATGCAAGACCCAGCGCTCTCCCCACCCCAAGGGCTGCGCAAGCCCTGCTGGCATGTGCCAGTCCTGGAGTGGAAAGTGTCACTGAAACACACACAGAGTCATGGGGTTGCCTGAGCTTCACTGCTGGTGGACACCGGAAGGCCAGCCTTGGCAGGCAGATGGGAGGACTGGAACCGAGGTGGCACGTTTGCTGTCTGAATCCTCAACTAATGGGGTGCGTTGGTCTCATTCATAGAACCCCAGCCTGGTTTGGGTTGAAGGGACCTTAAAGCTCCTCCAGCTCCAACCCCTGCCACGGGCAGGGACACCTTCCAT
>JANRGW010041132.1:30652-40751 GCA_024733675.1 Psilopsiagon aymara | reverse complement strand
TTGGGGCTGTTCAGCCTGGAGAAGAGAAGGCTGCGTGGAGACCTCATAGCAGCCTTCCAATATCTGAAGGGGGACTATAGGGATGCTGGGGAGGGACTCTGCATTAGGGACTGTAGTGAGAGGACAATGGAGTAATGGGTTTAAACTTAAAGAGGGGAAGTCTAGATTGGATATGAGGAAGAAATTCTTTAATGTAAGAGTAGTGAGGCACTGGAAAGGGTTGCCCAGGGAAGTTGTGAATGCTCCATCCCTGGCGGTGTTTATGGCCGGGCTGGGCAGAGCCTTGGGTGATATGGTTTAGTGGGAGGTGTCCCTACCCACGTCAGGGTGGTTGGAACTGGATGGTCTTAAGGTCCTTTCCAACCCCAACTATTCTATGATTCTATGATTGTCAAAATGAAGAACCACCAGTGACTTTGAAGTACTAGCAGTTGTACAGATCTCTTAGGGAAGTTTATCTTATGAGGAATAAAAAGCCAGAAACTGTCAGATTTACACATTATTCAAATAAAGAAGTCTATACCAACCTCCTCTAAAAATAGCATGTTAAAATATTACAAGAAACGGGGGAAAAACAACCAAAAACAACCAAAAAAACCCACCAAAACAAAGCCCAACCCAAAGCATACCATCATGTCAGATTGCTAAAGAGACGCATCAAAATACTGATTCCAAACCCAACATTTGTTAGGGACACTGACACGGTTAAACACCACCATCCCCCATCAATGTTCACTTTCATTATACATAGGAATTCAGTAACATTTAAACAAAATCATCCTCCACAAATGTAAACATTTATTGAACAATGAAACCTTAGGAGAGGATGTAGCACCTGACTCCAGGGACAGCAGCTTCAATCCTTCTCACTTCACTGAGTCTCTGCTGAAAGCTGCCCTACAAAAGGGACTAACTTAAATGAATCATAGAATCATAGAACAGAATCATAGAATAGTTAGGGTTGGGAAGGACCTGAAGATCAGCTAGTGCCAACCCTCCTGCCATGGGCAGGGACACCTCACATGAAACCATGCCACCCAAATGAGTCTTGTTCACCTTATTACTTTTTATATTAACACAAAAATCAACAGCCACAGATCCTGAGAATCATGTTACTTTGCAAATATAAAATATTAGAGAAATAACTATCATGTATTGCTTCCCTAGATTACACAATTCAATTGATCTGCTTATATAGATGTTGAATGCGAAAACCTTCATCTCATTCCTAACCCACAGAGGTCAAAAGAAGATTGAGGATGGAGAACAGGCATATGCAAGAGAGATAAATTACACTAGGTCACTCAGAGAAACAGAAAACTAAAAAGACCATTAAGAATAACACGTCTCTTGTATCAGTAACTAAGCCACAGCAAATTACATCAGATTAGTAAGACCTTGACAGACGATTGCATTAGGAACAACTCCAAGTGTTACCTGGACTTCAGAGAACTTGAGGAGGCTTGTTGCTCTATTTAAAATAATTTTCTGAAGGCATGTTGCCCTGGAATAAGTCTGAAATGATCTGCAATTATAGGTGAGACAAGTGGCTATTATAATTACACAAGGTTCCATCTGATTGAATTCTGCTCCCCAAGGATTTTACAAAAAAAAAAAAAAGGATGCACCAAAACACATGCTCCTTTTTAACTTGTGCTATTGGATTTTTTTCCCCCCAACTATCTGCAGGGATGCTGTTTTCATCTATCACACTAGACTTTCGATTTGGCTGCACAGTATCGTGTTTCTCCTGTCACGTGCCTACGTACCAACCCCACAGTAGATTTACCACATTTCATCAAGATGATAGGTGCAAGTTATATAGGCAATGACATCAAAATTAACGTAGAGATTACTTTAGCTGCATCTATGCAGAATTCTTTCCTTAAAGTGATAACTTCAGTCTATGCTGCAGCTGTCCCTGCTGCATTCCGGTGAGCGTTTCAATGCAAAGAAACCCAAAGTCAAGCTTAAAATCCATTCTTCTCCACAAACTGGGGTTGTGAAAGGAATGTGTTGGAAAGAAAACATGCCACCTGGATGAAAGTCTTTGTGCCTGAGTCCGAAAGCCAAAGGCTCAAATTACTGAGTTGAGCAATATGTATCAGGATTCTACTTGGACTTACATGTGCACAACATATAACATGCAAACATCTTAGGTTGCTATACTCTGCATCCCACAAAGATATAAATGAGGAAATAATTTATTCTCCCACTACCCTACACTATGTTTTAGCCAAGTCCACCCTCACCATTATTAATACTTTTCAACCCTAGTATCTAAAACACAGAACAATACACACTGGTGATCATTCTACAAAGGGTGAAATGTTGGCATATCAATACATGTCTGTACTCTGACATGTAAAATGTAGCACTGAATTTGATGATGCCAACCTCCACTCATAGAGGTTTAAAGTGGCAGAAACTGTTTCATCATTTCGTGATGATGACTCCAGGACTTTTGGCACAAATCTTAGAATATTTCAGCGTGTAAAACAAGATAAAAAGACCCAAAAAAGATAAACAAACCCAAGCAAGCCCTTCCACCACCACTTCTCCATAACTCCATTCTCCACAAAAGTGCATTTGTTACTTGGAACTTTGCAGAAACCTTCCCCCAGATGCAGGTATCCAGAAAAAGCAATTCTTACCCATAAATTAAGATCTGACAAATCTTAAATCTTTACTGTAAACATGTAAAAATCACCCTTAGCGTAACTTTTTCTGCTACATCTTACAGATATCTCTGCCAGCCATTAAAAAGTAGATGCGCATGATTGATTTCATTTTTGATTCTGTCCTCTTAGTTAAGTGAGCAATTTGGGGCACCATGTTGCTCTTTACTTCGCAGAGAGGGGAAGGAGAAAGGAAGGAAAAGGTGCACTAACCAGGGCTTTCTCTGCTGTGCTTGGGACAGGGCTTGGTATCCTGAGAGTTGTGGAGCATAATTTTTGATCTGCTTCATTTGTGTTAGTTTGTCCCAGGGACAATTAAAATCGCCACCATCATGACATGATACTCCTCCTATTTATACCAGGTGACTAAGTGCTCTCTTAAACTACAAAGCTGTTTAGGTTATGGTTGGACTTCATGTTAAAGGTCTGTTTCAACCTAATGATTTGATGATTCTATGAAATAATTGGATGAAACAGATTAAAACCTCCTGTCCCACGTGTACAGTATGTGTGTAGTATTTTGGCAGATTTTTTTCTACCCCATGAAGAAGTCAGGAAGTCTGCTGGAGACTGGGTGTTCTGTGGAATCAGTCAAAAGTGCCTAGAATCTAGCAAAAAACGCGCTACTTTTCTGCAGCACACTAGAACTAAAAGAGGAGAAACTATGCACAAGTGAAACTACAGTAGGTGTTGCACTCTTCATTCCAAAAACCACAATTCACTTTCATTCACGTACTGCCAGGAGCAAAATTCTCCTCAATGTTACATATCAGCTGTTAGACAAATAGCAATGCTCTGTTCCCTCTAGTTTTGAAATAACTTTGATATTATTACTTAAGAAAGGAATTATCGCTGATTTCTCCCACTTTCCTGCCCTGTAGTCACTAACCAACAGCTGAGATGCTCACTGGTATTCTCTGCAATCTCTTTCACTGCAGGAAATGAAGTGTTTAAGAAAGTTTGTCAGGAGCCCCTACGCTTGGAGGAAGATCAAGAAATGTAATCAAGGAAGTATGAAGCTCGACAGTCCAACTCTTGGGAAGAAGGCATCTGTATGGTTTTCAGGCCACCCAAACCAACTCTGGGCAGACTGAGTCAGTCAGCAAACGTGTAGCATGAGTTACAGTAGCAGAAGGCTCAGAAGCTGCTAATTAAAACAGCAGCAAGACGATTGTTCTGCTGGGTAATAAGCACTCAAATTCCTATGGCACCAGTGTATGGCATCCTATATCTAGATTTTAAAATTAGTGTGTTGAGTTGGTTGTTTATCTTTTTAGTTTCTATGTAGGGACAGCTTCTGATTCTGCAGAGCACTATGTTAATTAAGTCAGCCACCAGCTTTGTATACAAATTAGAACTGACCAACACTGCAGTTTGTGTGCACATCAGGGAACCTCAACATGTCACATGGCCAAACATGTAGATGTGTAATTCATCAGATGAATTTCTGGGGAACACCAAGCACTAATTTCTCTTTCTCTCCTAGCATTTCATGGAAAAGACCGTTTCTCTTCATGAGAACACTACCACTCTGCACATCTATAAATAATTCCATGGACATGATTAGATAAGTTCCCCTTTTCCAGGATGACCCTCCTGCACAGTCTATGGAGTTTATCACCCACAGAGCTCTGCTTTGCTGGCTCAATCTCTCACCAGCATACAAAGCTATGTTTTCTGGTCAAGAAGCAAATGGTATTCCCTGCAGAGTCTTTTAGCTGTCGAACCATCTGGAAAAGCTTAATGCCAAGCCAGTCAACACTATCTCTCCCCCTCAGAAAACACATCAGCCTTCGAGATGAACAAGTAGCAAATGGTGCAGAAATAGGGAGCATAAATGAGCAGAATTAATTCCCCTGTTCTCAGTACTACAGGGTGAGAAAAAAGCAGTAGTATGTAAGAATGTGCTACTATCAGTTATGGAATGCGAAAAAAGTATCATCACTTTTGGTCAATGATGCGATAAATGTGGAAGCAAAAATCCTTTCTTGTTTTGGACAAAAAACAATACAAGCAAGATATGTTTTAATGTATTTAACACAAAGTAGTAGAGCATACATATTCTAATAGCGTTTGTCTCCATGAGAATTCTAACATGTACTGTATTGAATTATTCTAGCTCTCCCGAGAGCATCAATGTTATTAAGCATCTGAACATCCTTAATCTAATTGCATAAGTTAGCAATTCAATTTTACATTTGCTGTGCAGTTGTTCACATTAACCTTTAGACCCTTTCAATAAAGAAACCTGTTTTTTTAACTAAGAGTAGCTAAGTACTCTGAAAGCACCAATGTTCTATTTCGGTACTCAAGACACAAAAAGATTACAACCACCCTCTAATTAAGGCTCAAATTTTTAACTACGTAAAGAAAATAATTTGTCCTTTGTTTCAGTTTAAATCTGAGATATATTCACTTCTTATTTGCAAGATTCTATTCCATCAGCAGGTTCAGGGATGGATTAGTTTAATTAGCATAGAAATTAAAATGTTTTGGGACTCTCCATGTTAAGATACTCTACAATCTACGACTTACAGTATTTACTATCAGAGTATCAAACTCCATCATTCAAGATCCAATTTTGTCTCACCTGAATCCTTCATATAATAACATATCAAAACTACCAGCACTATCAATTTTTCAGAGTTATAAAGCTCTCATTATATGTACAATTACTTACATGTAGTGGCATAAATGCACAGTCTTACCCTTAATCATACCCAAGCAACCAGTAGTAAAGCAACTGAACTCCACAGGCACATAATACTAAACACCTATTTATTGCATATATGTTTATATACTTGAGATATCTTAACAACAATGCCCACTATAACTCTCATGGTGTATATAATCTGAACAAAGAACATGTTAGATCATATACACAAGTTACAAACTGGGTAGACTTCAACTGAAAGCAAGAGAGAAAACATTGAACTGGCAATTTCTATAAAGACATTGTTCGAATCATAACCATAACAACTTTCTAGGCCAGCTAAATATTACATTTAAATAAGTAATCTGTGCAAAGCAATCCACACTGCACTTCAAGTGAAAGTAATACAATTCCCTTTTCACCTATACATAACATGTTGTTCATGTAATGCTGTCCAAAAACTTTGAAAAGCATTTGCTGGGAATAACAGTTACTCATTAACACATTTAACATTGGTTAAGGTAGAAAACAAATAAGTATATTCTGTGTCTACAGACCAAAGAAAGAGCCACAAATCCAACAACCTCAAGTATCAGTTGTGCAAGCACGGCACTAAGACAACACAAAGAGAGAACACCATACCTGATACTCTTCTGTTGTACCGGTTAATAACTGCAGCTGAAAAATAGACAAAAAAATTCTAAATTAGAAATGTTGTTTCTTACCACAAATTAAAAGTTATCACCTCAAATAATCATATGTTTTTATCACACAAATCCCATACAAATCTCTAAGGAAAAAAAAAACAAAACACTTCAATATAAAGCTTTCATCCACTTATGTGCCAACCAGTAAGTATTTATTCAGAGTTAAAACCTGAGATTTCAGAAGGATATTCCATTGCATGCCAACATGCAGGGTAAGCAGCTCTGGGGTTTTTTAGCCAGTTCTGAAAAACACATACCTCTCCAGTGGTTACCAATCTTAACCTATCAGCAACCCACTTTACTTAGCTTTATTACAAAACATTCGAGCACCCCAAGTCAGCTGTAGCAACATAACACAGAGCAGAGTGATGGAACTCCCTAGCTAAACCATTCCATACTCCTACACAAGCCATGTAACTGCTCAGGCAGCACTCCCATACTAGCTCCAGTCATCTGTCCTTGGGCAAGGCTATTTTCCATAAGGGCACACATTTAAACTGAAAGGTTCTGAGATGGAGGATCCACTGCTTCATTGTTCATGCTCTTAGCAATACAAGGTATTTAAACTTCATCTCTAATTGTTGGGGAATGGCTGTTGGAAAATGGACACGATGAGACTATTGATCGTTGGATGAAGGAGACCCGACAGTAGTGAACCAAAGGCTTTTCAGCCTGGACACGTACGTGCAGAAGGACTGAGCAAGTTGGCACAGAAAGTTGCGGAGACAGATATAATGAGAAGGAACTGATAACTGTAACCTTGAAACACAGCTGCAAGTTCTAACAAGCTGGGACGAAGAAAATTGCAAGAGTGGGGGGGTAATACAAGTGTAGTTTTTGTATTGTAACCAATCATGTATCGATTAGTATGCATAAAGAGAAACAAAAGAAACATGAAACGGGAAGTTGGGGCGGGGTTGACCTTTAGAGAACTATCCAGTGATGAGCTCAGGCTCTGCAATATGTATTAGCTGATTAAGAACCGTATAAAGGATGTAACACGCTGCCTAATGGATGAAGCTTGCTGATCACTCATATTGAGCGTGTCCAAGTTTCCCTCGCAGCGACATCTAATTTGGGATGAACTTCCTGACTTTCACTATTTTGACATTAAGCCAACATTTAGTAAATAGTATTCTTCCCCCCTCACTGTAACTAAGTTTCAGTCTCAACACAAAAACCAATCAACCTGTTAAAACTTCACCCAGAACAAACCCAAAACACTGCATCCTTTTACCACTAACAACCAAAGTAATTTTGTTCTGAATGCTTCATGCTTTCCCATTCCTCTTCCCTCAACTGATAATTGTGTTTTTCTTGACACAACCAGTGACCTATCTATTCCATTGTTAAAACGCTGAAGAATCAGATGGCCATTTACACCCCTATCAAAGCACAAGCATCACAGATCCAGATTTATGAAACACATGCTATAAAAATCTTAATGGTACCATCATTTCTTAGAAACTTTTGAGTAACTGAGAATAATATCAGAATAACAGAAAATAAGGTCAAAAGTATCATCATGTATCTTGTGTAATAATAAAGGAAATCAGAAGGGGGGGGGAATAATCTGGATAACTCCATAAACTTTTCATTCAAATCTATCAATCAGAAGACAATGCTCAGCTTAACAAGAAGAGTTAAAAGAAAGATTATTTTGTATTTTATGACTTGGATCAAGACCTAAACTTCTATAACACAGCATAATCCTTATAAAAGTAACACTGATGTGTTTTATGCATGAAGCTTGAAGAGGCTCAAAACCACTGAATGATAAACCTGAGAACTCAAGAAACTTTGTTTTTAAACCTTCAAGCAATTTCTGACAGTAGCAACCCTTCCTGAAAATAAGGGTAGCATATATTCACTTGTAAAAGGACACCACAAATGCAAGAAGATTCTATCACCTTATGGGGAGACAAGCACTTGGAACAGAGCTTCATTCTGGTTTATTAAACAAACAACAAACTCATGCAACAAACTGAAGACATTCACATATTTTGCCCTGTTCTTAACTTTTCCAAGTGAAACTGCTTGTGGCCACCAGCAGCAACAGAACACTGCTCCAAACTTTAATATGCCTAGCCACAGTACATTCATTCTTATCTCTAGTTTATTGAGCTAGTTCTGAGTAACTACTCAAAGTTGAGAAGCAAGACCTTAAGAAACAGGAAAACTCACAACTACTAATCTAGAGAAACAGGCAGATGCCCACTAGTTTTAAAGTGCTGAAGAACTACAGGACCAAAATCAGTTAGTTCATTTCCCGCTACAGTGATTTATTACAAGCACAACACTGAATTCAAACTAATTAAATAAGTGCAAATAGGTGCAAAAGCACTTCATCCAGGTCATGTTTTCAAATGTGTAACTAGTTTTATATATAGTTTTGGATACTTTAACACCATTACACGTGATTTCATAGTTTTGCACATGCAGACTTACTTACTTCTCTATCTTTTGACTACTACGCTCATTTCTTACTCATGTTTAATAATGTTTTAATGCCTTTGAACAGAATGAATATACTACAGAAAAATCTGGCATACTTTGAATACCACAGTAAAAATCCACTTTCCAAAGACTACGGCTTCTTTCAGCATCTTGATTTTTCTCTCCCATAACAGAGTTCAGAGTCATCAAAACAGCATCAAGTTTTCCATACCAGTATAAATGAGGAAAAGAAAACAACATAACCTTTAAAGGACAAGTGAGAGAGCACTATTATTCTGCCTCCACAAAGCTTTTAAGATTAAAATGATAATCTGCTTTTCTTTCACCACTGACAGTTTTAACACGTACAAAATTTCAGGTGCACTTTTATATGTTGTCAGAAGATAACTATTTTTATGATAAAGAGATAAAATCCGACATTTTCTTCTACATAAGATTAGCATTTTCTTTCCTTCTGGCTTACCAGTGAAAAGCTCTCTTTGTTTATGATCGTTTTCAGTGCTGCACAGACAGTATAGCCAGTCCTATGGCATCCTTGTATTTTGTCATTAGAAGGACTGCCAAAAGAACAATTCCCGAAGGTCCCACATACACCTAGATTAGTCTGTGGACAGATTCCAAGAAATTAGACGGGGCGGAAGGGAATAACATGTACAGTTAACCCAGCCCATTTCCTACATTGAACACTTAAAGTGTGTCTAATTTAAAGCAATAGTGATGGATACACTAATAGCAATCTCTTGGACCAGCCCACAGTCATTAAAGCACACCTCTGCCTATGCTGTAACAAGAATCCAGTGAATCCAGACCATCAACCTGGTAGCACTCAGAGGATCGGGCATCTTCAACAACAAAAAGAAATTGTTGCTTTAAAACAGGAAACCATTTGGGGGTTTTGTACCTACACTTGGTATTTCCTTCCTGCATACCAATGGGCCACGTCTCGGGTCAGTTATATGTTAACCGTAGACATTAATACGAAACTGAGAGATACTGCTGCAATGTGATTGCATTGCAAACTCTCCATTATGTCAAAACCTTGGGTGCAGCAATATTCAAGTTTAAAATGTCTCACACCTTTGGTACAGTCCCTGCTTCTACTTGGTTCATGGGAGCCAAGACCCAGTAACAGGATAAACACAACAAAAACCGAGGTAAATCAAATCATTGGATCAGAAGAGACCAAAAGGATCCAATTTCCTCCCTGGCAGCCAAAGGCAAGCGACTCTGCAGTGGAAAGGCAGCTCAAGCTCTGCGTTCCACAGCTCTGCCTGAACTGACTAAAGACAGTCATACTGCTCCACCGCTCGCGAAGAATCGGGAATATCTGCTGAACACGCGTGTATTTCCCATACTGTCCTGAGGCACAGACTGAACGAAGCATTAGACAGCAACACTTAACAGAGAATGCTTCAGATTTAAAAAAAAAAAATAAAAGGCTTCTGGTTGTAGGATTCTTTGTCATCTACAATTGCAATTTTCTGGAACCAGGCAGTTCTCTAGTTTAAATCGGATACTTATTAAATAAGTAATTATCAACTTTATGTCAGTATCACTGAACCTCACTCATCCTCCTTTTCCTGCACGGGGGGGGGGGGGGGGGG
>JANRGW010041132.1:16904-30584 GCA_024733675.1 Psilopsiagon aymara | reverse complement strand
GGGGGAACAAACAAAAAAGAGAGGGCATTCATTCAAAAAAAAAAAAATATATATATACACATATACATATATATGTATACACACATACAACCTTTCTTCCTCAAAGTAAAGGTATGGCATTCTGTCTAATGAAAATTATTCTGCATAAATAAATCACTACTGGACACTGTGCTGGCTAAATTTACAATTTTATATATCCAACAGGAAACAGCTACTACTCCTTGCTAGTAGCTCAATTCCATTCACTTTTCTCACTTGAAAACTTAAGGATATGTATTTCAGAAGCAGAGACTGATATGTGATAATGCTTGGAACCACTGACCACAAATATATATTATGATGATGATTACTGTTTAAATACTTGATGGTAAAATTGTTGCCCAACTTTACAAATCAGATCTAAAAAAAATGCTCTTCCTACAGCGCATGGATCCCTTCTTTGTTGGTGCACTGAAAAGTGACTGGTAAAAAAAGCCAGCAAGCTTTTTAAAAGTTATACTACTACCTTCAGTGTAAGGTATTTCTCTGCTACTCCTAAGGTTAAGTCTTCTAAGTGTGTTATAAGTCAAAGCCATTGTAAAAAATTAGATGAAGTACATATTGTACAGTTATAGAAGATGCTAAAGCTTGAAATGAATGGGAAGTTACAAATACCAATCTTCCAGCTACTGCTTATACATGTACCAAGAACACCAAATTCTTACAGAAAGAATAAATAAAACTCAAAAGGTCAGTTCAGGGTCACAGGAGAAAAATTCAGGGACAAATGAAGAACTGGCATTCCAGACATGACATTAGAGCACAGGATGTTACCCCTCTGTACTGGATACCCTGAAAACTTTAATTCTCTTCTTCCACAAGCAATGTGGTTTTTACCAGGACCCGTGAACACTTTTTAATTACAAACAGGGTAAAAAAGTCCCCATGTACTGATTGTTTCTGATACTGGACACAGTTTCAAGCAGCAGACTAAGGTAAGCTATTGTGTATACAAAAATGTAATGCAGATCTTTCATGTGAGACTCTAATCAACTCAACAGTTTTTTGAAGGTTTCCTGATGAAAGATGGAGCAAAGTTTATAACAGGTCACAAATTCAGTAGTACAGTACTCAGAGTTCCAAGAGCATAGGCATCAAATACCAGCTTTATTAAAACAAATCAGCACTTCCAAAGTACTCTCCTATCAAACCACGACACAAAACATGACCAGAGACAAAAAGAGAAACAGAATGTAAACTGTTCTGATTTAACCAGTGAATTAAGATTATCCAAACATGATATGAGTTGACACTATAAACCATTAAAGCCGAAATACCAGAAGCAGAGAGAAGTATAAATCTGAGGCGTGACTGTCTCTATGGAATGCCGTATCAAGTTACGATAAGGAAGTGCTAGACTACAGCTGTCAAACTGTTTTTCGACACACCAGCATGTTAATGGACGCACATGAATATGAACCATCACAACTGTGAGAAAGCTGAGATTTGAGTATCAGCTTGTTAAGATTTCTAGTAATTAGAAAGTAACGCTAAAGCAAACCCAACACTTTCATCATCAGCTATGCCATCATACTTTAATAAATGTCAATCTGAACTTGTTTTTCAACAGACAAGTAAAATAAAGGGGCATCCTGTGACTATTACTAATATAAGTTATGTACCATGATTTCCTTCAGGATGTCATGTTGGACAGTGACAAATTCCACATATCCCTTTCATATCTCTGCTTGATTCAGTGGGGAGCATGAGTGGGACTACAAACTACTCCAGTATTTCCAGAGGCAGTTCTGAAGTCAAACAGTTCCCATGTCAATGTTCCCTTCAGACAAGCCAAACAGACAGAAAGGGATGAGTGTTTTATAGTTACCCATATTTTTTCTTCTCTTTCTATTCCTTCCCCCAGAAGAGGATGAAAACTCAGAACCTGGTTAGAGACAGGCAGGAGAAATCCTGATGGTGTCAGTTGAAGCATGCCAGATATTTGGTGGAAGACAAAAGGTCACGGAACAGTAGGGAGGAAGCGAGGTTTCAGAGGATGAACATGGAACATAAAGATAGGGGGCAGAAAAACAGAAACTGTGATCCAGGATTGTTTGTGTACACACACTATCCATAGGAGACTTTTAACATCTATTAAGCTGGAAAACAGAAACAAAATTTACATTAATATTAAACACTGTTTTCCTCTCTGCTGCAGAACAAAGGCACAGATACCTTTCATTCCCAGTATTGAAAAATAGCTCTCATCAGTAGCAAGAGATAATAAAATATAAACCCAAAGTAGCCTCATCCTTGCTGCCAGAGGTTTTCAGAGTTGCCCTGACAGAAAGAATGTGGTAACTGCTTCTGAAGGAAAAAGTTGAGTCAACAACCAGTTATTAAAGCTGTTGGGCTATTTTAAATTTGCTTTTATTTGTTTTTGAAAGACAAGGAAAATTAATATGCAATTCTGGAATAGAGAGAGTTTAAACAGTTGATAAAGTCAAGAAAAATAAACCCTTCCTGGACTCTTTGAAAGAAATTTGGATGAACCTCAGGTTATAAAAGCACTTCTTGACTAAGAAGTTCAGAGCTCTGTTTGGTTTTAACTTATGACACTTCACAAAAGTGCATCAGTATCTCAATATTCTCATCCCACGACCAAGTCTGAACAGTTGTGCATCATATTATTTTGACCATGGTTTTCAACAGGTATTAATTCAACACAAAATAAAGACCATAACCCTGTTATGCGATGAACCCTGCTCTCAGAATTCAGGAGCTAAAGCAGCCTGACTTGAAGCCTACGTGCAGGAGAACGAATGCCTATCAGCAGCACTATCAGTGTCAGTATTATCTGACATTGCAATGGCATGACCCACACAGCCCTCTCCTGTTTCTTGCTGACATGTCTCAGAGCCAAACGCATCACTTTTTTTGTTGCACTGATTTTTTGAGTGGTCTGTATCATGAAGATCAAAAGGATAGAAAAAAGCTATGCACTTGCTTTACAGACATGAAATTAGACAAAGTCACAGTGCTAAGGTACTATCTCAGCTGAAAGGACACATTTCACAGTGATTAAAGATATAAGCATATGCGGATACTACAACAACAGAGATTGCCAGGGACTGAAATGAAGGACTTGGGAATTTTTTTCAAGGATTAGAAAGGCTAAATTATACACTGCCCAGAAAAGGAAGGATGCTGCAAAGAACTAGGAGAATTAAGAAGCAACTGACAAATCTTCAAAGTATTGCCAGAAGAGGCAAAACACTGGAGGGTACAGGAAGCAGTAAGTGAAGAAGGGAAATCTGCTTGGGCTTTAGGAGCAAGCTTGAAGACAACAGCATGTCAGAGATAGGGAAGCAAAGGAACCACACTGGTAGTAGCACAAAAGCTTCAAGAGCTAGAATGATGTTAGGCTTTCAAACCTAACATTAAGTAGGTAATAAAAAGTAAAGATCCTGCACATATTTGGAAGTGACTTTCACAGGGATTCTCTGACAATGAAAAAAGTCAGAAAGGGTCAAAGATTAGTATGAGTCTACAAAGTAGCAGAAACATCACATCAACGAGAAATAGCTGCAAGTTTCCTTAAAATAAATGCTTCACATACAGGAAAAGACAGTTGCATGTTATCTAGGGAATCCCGAAGCTTTTCCCAACCAGTAAGAAACCTGGGCAAGTGACCCTCATGTCTAGATGCAAGCCTCTTCCTCTGCCAAGCCTCTTGATTCTTCCCTTCCACCCCTCCAGTCCTGCTTTCAAACATCACCTCTTTATTTACCAGGCTCCTGTCCCACCAGAAATCATAGACATATGAGGTGGAAGGATTGATACTTCAGGGTATTTAAGACCTTTGAAATGTAATTAAGACATATTTAGATTGAAATCTTTTGGGTAGAAGCTTCAGAAGTGCTGCCTGAAGCAACGTTTGACAAGTACAGTTCTTTTAAAGCAACACTTCAGTATTTCAACTCATTTTTTACTAGAGCTTTGATTTCTAAGACACACTTAGAAGGCTGAACTTCACATCTTTGTACCTCCTAAAGCATCAAACCTAAAGACTTCTGACTACATTTCTGTCCTTTGATTGGTTATAAGGTGCAAAACCACTACCTTACAAATTAATGATTTCAACCTCTTTTGACTGCTTTGCGAAGCTGAGGTACACCACACATACTTGGAAATCCTGGAGACAATTTCTAAGTGAGTCACAAATGTCATTTAACTATGACTAGTAAGCTACCCTGTTTTTATGATTTCCAACTGTGCCTCTTGCATAAATCTCTTTCCACAGACTAACAAACTGTACACAGGTCCACGTAATGTGAATAAAGCCAAAACAAAAAAGCGTAAGAACTTGAGACAAACTCTTATACATTCCACTATTATTAAATTTGCATTCTATTCCAGCACAGAGCTAAATGTAAGTCTAAGGTAGGCAAGTCACGGCCCAAAGAGCTCAGTCTAACTCAGTAACCCAACCTGCCAATGAAATCAGCCAAATGACTTGTTTTTCCCATTTTCAGAAGCTTGATTAAAAGTCCCACCATTATCCTGAACAACTGAATGCATTAAACATTATGAAAACTTTAATGAGAGCAACAACCCACTGAAGTACTCTCATGCCAGACAAGACTGATTCACCAGGCAATTTCTACACTTCTCCCTCAGGGAAATGGCACCCACACATCTGGTGTGGGACATCATCATCTAAAACTAGCATGAGTGAGGTCCAGACACAGCTCTTCCTCACCCCTCACTGCTGTGCTCCTCCAGGTTCCCTGGCTCAGTCTCACTGTAGTCTAGATTTGAAAATACTGCAGCAACAAAAAGGAAAGTTAAAATTCCCACTCACACCAAAACCCTTCTCCCTTCTGTTTCAATACCAGGCTGACTCTGTCATCCAAGACTTTTCAATATATTCCTACTATCACCACATAATGAATCAAGGGCTGCCACATAAGCATGGTAAATGCTTAGATAATTAATCCACACACTTTCACAGCTGGCTTGCTGCTGTTTCGTGACAGCTGGCTTTCGACTTGCAACACTCTACACTGCAGTGCACCACTGATGGTCTTGCCATGCTCTTCATTTCCTGGTTCTATACTACCCCTCCTACCCAGGACGAACTTTTCCTGATACATCTCTCATGAACACACACCCCTAAATGTAATTTTACACAGCCTTTCTCAACAAACAACTCAAGTAACTCATGGACATCCTACATTTCAACAGTTATCTACTGCTTCATTTTTGTCCTTTAGGCAGAGGCATATTTTAAGGCACAGCAAATGTTGCTTGTGTTCCTAATATTTTTCTAGGTACATCTGGCATTTATGACAACTTCTATGAGGCAAAATCCTGTATTTTTTTTGGATGCATAATGAAGAGTCAAGATCCTCCTGTACGTAAAGAAAGATGATAGCTATACATCAGATGATGACTATACACAGATATTCTTGTGGTTTAGCAACAAAAAACAACGAAAAGATTAATTTTGACTGCCTCTCAGTTTCCACCAGAGCCCAACCTTAATTTCACAATCACTGCACTGTATTTTAAAGACATTCCATCTGTTCTGTCTGTAGTACACATTAATATTCAAAAGATATCTGCAGTGTGCAGACCAAGTTTTAACTGGAATCATGTCACAGCTACCATCACACAACACTGAATATAAATGTTGGCTATCTGCACTTGGCATCTGCTTGGCAGGCTTAGTATAAAGTCCTACTGACAGTGTCTTTAAATAATTGTATCAGGCCTTAAAAGGTTATCTTGAAAACTCAAATATTTACTATCATGAAACAGTTTTATAATGCCATCCATATCTAAGGTTTACTAGGTATTTTACTATGACTTTAAACTACTTATTAGCAAATTATGGTTCATATTCAGCCACAGTTTTCAGAAAGACAAAAAACTGATACAACTGGACCTGACATTATGATGGATATTTAAGCAAATCTAACTTGTACACAAAAGAGGACAAATAAAACTGGACTTCAGTACAACTGAAATTGTGTAGTGAAGCCTGTAGTATTTGTAAGTATCTAAAACTGAAGCACTGCTATGTATGTATGAGCACCTGAATAAAAGAATTCCATTTACAGGTGTGCTTGGTGATTCAAGACACTCTCCCACAATATCAGACTAATTATTCTAGAATGAACAATATAGCTCCCTTTTATTACCACAAAAACCTCAATCCCCTGAGCTAACAGCATCATCATT
The DNA here is from genome assembly GCA_024733675.1 of Psilopsiagon aymara. NCBI lineage: Eukaryota > Metazoa > Chordata > Aves > Psittaciformes > Psittacidae > Psilopsiagon > Psilopsiagon aymara. The sequence continues at coordinate 24,359 of JANRGW010041132.1, read as the reverse complement.
TGCTTCAAAACCTTCCCTTGGTAACATAAAATTACTTTATTACAATCATATATACATTTTCAGCTTGTCTCTTCTGCAATTTTCTGACAAATGAGGCAGTGACCAGCGATCCACAGAGAGAAAAGTGTACGTGTGTGTGCAGTTATATTCAAACTAAAGCCATCTGTCCAGCATAAACAACTAGTTGTTATGCGGCCAAACTGATCTTAGACATTGCAAGTTATTTAAATCTTATCAGTAGGTAAAAGGGATACAGGAACTTTCAGAACAGCAAGCCTTGCTTGTCATGAAACACACATTTTCTTGGGGAATTTGTCTTCTACATCTTTGCCATGGTATAACAAACACTTTGTCACAAACCTAAGGAAACTTCAAGCCCACAGCTCATTAAGATATGACTGCGTTGCCACAACAATAATTACAGAAGTAGGGGCAACATCAAAACAGGAAGCCATCATGATCCAACTCCCCTAACTCCAGTGCCTTTCTGTGATAGAGTAATTGGTTTAACAGATACTGCTTAGCTTCCAACATAAATAACTGAATTATACAGAAGGCAAAGATGCAATTGCTTGTGCTCAGGGCAGAGATACTTCCAGCCTGTACTTGCGTATCCACCACCATTTTAAAACACTTAACAGTGGAAGGGCAACAAAGAAAAAAATTCAGAGGACAGAGCAAGGTTTGAGTCCCAAACCTGAGCACACAAGCTGACTGATGCAGCAGCACTTCCAATCTGTTCAATGCAAAGGAAAAAAAAGGGTTGGTCTTTGTCTCTTCATCACTGATATACAGCTCGTCTGCTCAAGTTGCCACTGAACAGAAAGGAAGAATTAATGTGGGCAGTTACAGATGAGATGCATTATAACTAACTTTTCCTTTTGCCTCTTAGCTATTACAGTCTCAGACAAAACAGACTGGAACCACTCTCACAGTCAGGTACTATATCTCATGTGACAGCAAGAAACAGCTATAAGTGAACTACAAAAAAGAGCAATTTAGAAGGAAAAATTACAAAGGAGATTTGAAGCTCAGCAGAAACAAGAAGCAACATTGACAGGAGAAGATGTTTTACATAACCAGCATGGGTGTTACACAGCTATACCTGCCAGGTCAACTGGGCTCAGGATAGTATAATTACAGGTACCTAGGTAGCATTAAGAACAGCATCCTACAGCTGAAACAGGAGGCATGTAAGAGCCCATAATTCTTTGGCTGGGTTACTTCTAATTTCATTACCAATTCCTACTGTCATTACTGATCTGGGTGCTGAAACTTTTACAGAAGACAAAGCTGGAATGGGTTGTGCTATCATCTGATCTGTATAAAAGAGCAAGAGGAATTTCAATTAGAAACACCAACATCAAGTGTTACTTCAAGCTGATTCAGAGCCTAATCTCACATATCCGCATTTAAATCAGGGTATAAGTACACTTGTATAGAGTAGGCAAGGCATACTGGTTTCCTGGTATCCTGAGCTGCATTAGGAGCAGTGTTCCCAAGTTGATGGAGGTGATCCTTTCCTTCTGCTCTGCCCTGCATCCAGTTCCAAGCTCCCCAGTAGAAGAGAGACATGGACATACTGGAGCAAGTCCAACAACGGGCCACAAAGATGGAGAAGGGACTGGAACTCCTCTTGTATGAGGACAAGCTGAAAAATCTGGGACTGTTAGCCTAGAGAAGATGAGGCTCACAGGAACTCTTATTAGCACTGAAGGGAAAGTGCAAAGACAATGGAGCTAGGCTCTTTTCAACGGTACCAGTGACAGGACAAGAGGCAACAGGCACAACTGGAACACAGGAGGGTCCATCTACCATAATGAAACACTTATTTACTCTGAGGGTGATCAAGCATTAGCACAATTTGCCTGGAGAGTTTCTGGAGTCTCTCATCCCTACCACAACACACTAACATTCTTACTCTCTTAATGCCATGTGAAAGCCAACAAGCACCCATGTCCCGAACAAACCTCAACATACATATCTGCCTTCTTAGCCAGTGTCACAAGAGGACTCTATTATCAGCTGATTACCTGCATAGCCTCTGCAGCCTTCCACACATCACCGTTTTCTAGGATTTAGAAATTCCTGTACACGTAATCACCACTGAGGACTCACTCTTGCCTGAAGTGTTCATGAATGACCTTCCTCAAACCAGTCTCTCTCAAAAGATCAACAGTTTCAAGCTTAATGCTTCTTGAAGGCTGATTTCGACATGTTTTTTTTTAATTTGGTGCTTGAAAATAGACCAAAGATGTGTTGATTTCTGAAATAAAACACGTGTATTCAAAGAACAAGTGTCCCCATAAGCGATATGTTGAAAAAAACAATGTATTTGGAGAAGAAATTGTACCGTGCATAATATCACATTTTTTAAATACCCAAAACCAGAAAAACTTGGTCAGTTGTTTGAGAGAAGACCCAGACACCCTTGTAAGTGAAGTTACTGGGTTTGAAGTTAAAAAAAAGAGGCAAAACAAACAAAACCACTAAAAAACATCACACAAACCAACAGCTTGTGCCCTCTATACAGATTTATCTACATTAATGGCAGAAGAGGTAGACAAGATTTACAGGATTTTATCCTGTAGAGGTAGCTCTGGAATCAGAGTGCTAGGCACAAGGTTTTCTGCCTCACTTCCCCTCATCTCTTGGGTGCAGGATCCTCCGCATGAGCACAACTGACTCTGCAATTCATGTCCATTTTCCTGTCTGGTGCTTTACGAGGGACTCAGCCCTCCCACATCACTGCAGCGAGCAGCACAGCCTCAGCTCTGTTGGAGGATGACGGATAGCACATTGAGGAGTGGCCAAAAGCAATGAGATAGAAGGTACAGAAGAGTGTCATGGATTCTACAGAAGTATCCCTAGCATCTCTAGCAGTTCTGTGACTCAATATTTATACAACATGAGGTACTACTTCATTACCAGTACAATTATATTCACAAGCAGATCCTCTGAATTATTATATATCATTCAGATATAATTCATTGAGCTTCTTTCAATAAATAAAAGCATAAATAGATCTGAGTAGATTTTAAAATATGCACATTTTGAAATTTAAAAAAGTTAAAATTTCTAATCTAGGCGCTCTTCAAGTTATGATATACAACCAAATGATGAGCAAAAATAACTTCTGTACCACATCTCAAAATAACGTAGTTTATACCCTTTTCTTCCTTTGTATTTACACTTCTAACAACATTAAGTCAGCATCAGTAAAGTTTACTTAAAACATACACCTGTAAAAAAAGTAAACTCCACGTTAAAAAGTATTTTGAGAGACAAGCCCTGCCCCCCTTACACACTTCCAGTAATTCCATCCTCTGCACTTTCACAAGAGGATTTTGGGGAAAGAGGAAGGGTGAAGACAGATGGATTTGTCCTGTTGCCTAAAAAGGGAAAACAGTAAAAAATCAGTGTGCTCTCCTCAATCCAGGGAAAATCCGCTTTTACGGAATCACAAAATCATCTAGGTTGGAAAAGACCTTTAAGATCATCAAGTCCAACTGTTACCTCAGCACTGCCAAGTCCACCACTAAACCATGTCCCCAACCACTGCAGCTACAATGCTCATGATCGTTTGAAGTCCACGTAAGAAGGCACAGGTTAACTTTCATTTGGCAATAACAATAAAAAGAAGTTCCCTGCCCAAAGTGAGCTGCAGCAGGTGGCAAATACTACATGGTTCAGCTTCCACATAAACTGATTTTCAGCAGCAGAACTTCTAGTATAAAGCACCCCACAGTCACTGTTAGGAGTTCAAAACAAATGATACTCATTGTGAATCTTTTAAGTATGGGAAGTTAACAGTGTCTGCATGTAAAAGCTAAAACACCCACTAGCAAAAAACAGTACACACCATAACACTGTTTCAGAGTGCTATGAAAAAAATACACAAGGCACAACACTAAAATGTTTTCAGCAGCAAGAATTTCAAATTACTTCACAGGGATATGAGATGCTCGTACAGAATGGAAGAGAAACTGAAGCCCAGTTTATGGCTGTTTATCATGAAGTTACACAATCTCAAGATTAGATTTTAAATCATTATACAAACTACCTCCAGTGATATTTAATTTCTATATGCTTCAGAAACTGCAGTCAAATAACATCACCACCCCAAACACTACTAAGTTTTCAAATTTTGGAACACAATCTGTAGAATCTTTCCCTCACCCTTCCCCAAAGGTGTCACAAGATGGAATGTTAATCTGCCTTTTTTTTTTAATCTTTCATAACTTCTCCCTGAGAAAGCTTTGAGTATTACAAATACTTACGAATTTTAATCAAAAACTTTGATAACACAAAATGTTAAACAACTGTTTCTGAACAATTACCTTCAAAAGAAAAAAAAAAGGGGGGGGGAGGGAAAGTGAAACAGGAAATCCCACCATCTTTGAATTTTCATTCCACGGCTGTTCACAAGACAACTTTCACAGAGAGATGCTCCCCATATCTGCGACAACCTGAGATCCACCAGTTCCCAACACTAGAGCATATTCTTGAGGAAGCAATTCTTCCTGAATGCTCAGGATTAACACCAGTGCTGCCACGCAAGTGGCAGTGTTTACTGGAGCCCCAACAGGAAAAAATTGACAAATATTTATATTTTAATTTTCCTAAAACCTCATCTATGGAATACAGCTTTCTCAATAGGAAGCAGAAAACAATATGCTACCCCAAGGGAGGAAGAGCGAAAATGGAAATGAAGGGCTGTTGTGACATCCTGCTTTGTAGCAGTCTGTCAATATACAATCACCAAGAACAAGGAACTTGGCACTACAGGTTACTGAAAAACGCATAGGAAAAATACTGAATAGCTTCCCAAACCTCATCTAAAACCCACACAGTTTACTCCCCACACAAACTCTATACATGTTTTTAGGATGTTCTGCAACAAGAGGAGCAGAACTTAAAGCTTTGCAATCCTTCACTGACCACTCAAAGGACAGACACAGCTACTGATGGAAGAACACCTCTTTACCAAAACCAGCGCTTCATCTCCAACCTGCAATGCTAATTTTTCTTCATGCAACAGTTTAGAGAGAGATTTTGCCACAAGTTACTCAATTTTGCTGGTAAGGTCCCTGATCAGAGGCCATCTTGGTTTAGACACCCAAAAAGCAGTGTAGGGTTTCAGGCTTTTGTAAGACCTCAGAATGAAACCTGACATCATGCCAATTGGAAACTGAGTTCCTGCAGGCTGTGTATCTTCTGACGAGAAGCAAAGCTGCTCTTCAAGCCACCCTCAGAAAGTTAACAGGAAACAGAAGGAGAGAACAAAGTGTAGTACAAAACCCAAGCTTGGTTGTTGTTAAATTACCATAAAAGCAATGCTGCAGGAGGGATACTGCAGTCCTCCCATGCCTTGAAGGTAGGCTGCTCCTAGAGAAGTCCACTTCCCTGAAGGGAATTTCCAAGTCTATACTCAGAGCAGAACTGCCACTACTCATCATTAGCTATTTCTACATAGAAAAGTAATGCCCCAATGTGAAAAAGCCTAGTACCACACCTGCTAACACAATGTTGGGCTTTATGACATGACATTGCATATATATTAAACAGAGTCCAAACCATAGCAGGATAACTGTAAATCAGGCTTGCCTTCTTCTAAATCTCCTCTCTAAGTATCCTACCCACTAAAGCACACAAAGAACACTTTCATGATCACCACAATTTTCACAACCTTGCAGAAAAACCAGAAACGACCACAAAGTAGCTGACTGTTTTGTGTAACACATTTCTCGGGTTTCCACCTGATACTCTCAGATCCATACTTTTAAAAGAAAAGGATACTTCTTCACTAAATGATCTCATAAGCCTATACCCTTTAGTAGAATTAGTATCTTGGTGCAAGAGTCTTTTACACGTGGACGTTTTGTCTAAACTAAGATTTCTCAAATTCCTCACTAGTTATTTTCCCAACCAATGTCGTTCTGACTTCTAATTTACCTTGTCTGCTTCATAACACAGTGATGCCTAAAGATACTAAAAATGCAGAGTGCAGAAGAGTGCACATCACTTGCTGTGCAACTGATGGTACCTTGGGGGGGGCGGGGGGGGGGAAGCCTATGTGAAATAAAGAATCTTCATGTATCAAAAAACACCAAACAATTGTTACATACCAAAGTACTGATGCAAAGCCACGCATGGAACAGTATGTAAAGGACCATGACAGAGGCAAGAATAACATCCTTCTAAAAGAGGAACCACTACATTTGTTAAGGGTTATATTTGTCATTATCTCCCTCTTCTTTCAAAAAAAAATATGAACAAGCATTCATGAAGTTGAAAACATTCCTAAAGCCATTGAGAAACATTCATAGCTCATCTTGGCTACAATTTCAGTCTTAATCTGAATAATGAGCAACGGCTCTTTGTTAAACATAAATGCTGTTTAATGACTGACTGGCGAATAATTGGAAGTGAGCTTGTTCTCCCATTGTCTCCTCCTCTTTCCTGATATCGCCATTGTTCTATTTTAGGTAAGAGGGTACAACTGAACTTCAGTATTAGCAGAAGGGAAAGATGGCACTCTGCAACACTGACAGAACTGTCTCAGCAATCTAATATTAGTTTATTAAAAAAAAATAGTTAATTAAGCTATTATTCAGTACAATATCTAGTACTGCAATACAATCATTTTCTTTAGTTTTATTTTAGAACCAGCTAGAAGAATCCCATTTTACATGTTTCATACAGTTTTTCTTACAGTAAATATTTTCAGCATGGAAACACAAGCTTTTCAGAATTCACCCATTATTTACAAGGGCTACTTATACACTTCCCTTATAGTTAGTTATGCTCTTTTTAGAGGCTAGTACACAGAATAATGCAGTTTCTGTGTGCCCAAAGTAACAGCAGGTTACTAAATAGAATGGAAACCACATCTAGAACTTAGCTATGTAGTTATAGCTAGTATCGAAAGCTCTTTCAGGAAATATCAAGCTTAACAGTCAAGTGACATTACTAGCACACAACCACAATTATTAATTTAAAATTAATTCATTTAAGACTACAAATATTAATTTAAAAGCAATTAAAAAAGAAAATATTACTTGCTTCCTCGCATTTTAGAATGTGCAGATCACTCAGCAGAACAATTATGTCAACATACTAAGAACAAACTGGAATAAGAGGATACCTTTCTCGAGAGACTGTAAGGACTGTTTAATTGATGCTATGGGAATAATAACACTGCTGATATGAGGATGATACAAATAACCCTGTAAGTAACTATGGCAAAATTGCAAGAAATTAATCTTTTAAAACGGAAGTTAGGCTGAGAATGTTGGGGCTGTTCACCCTGGAGAAGAGAAGTCTGTGTGGAGACTTCATAGCAGCCTTCCAGCATCTGAAGGGCACCTAATGGGATGCTGGGGAAGGACTCTTCATTAGGGACTGTAGTGAGAGGACAAGGGGTAACAGGTTCAAACTTAAACAGGGGAAGTT
>JANRGW010041131.1:0-13081 GCA_024733675.1 Psilopsiagon aymara | reverse complement strand
TTCTTTATCCACCGAGTGGTCCACCTATCAAATTGATGTCTCTCCAACTTAGAGACAAGGATGTCATGCAGGACAGTATCGAATGTTTTGCACAAGTCCAGGTAGATGACATCAATTGCTCTACCCCTGTCCATCAGTTCCGTAGTTCCATCATAGAAGGGCCCCAGATTGGTCAGGCAGGATTTCCCGTTAGTGAAGCCATGCTGGCTGTCACCAAGCTCCTTGTTGTTTTTCGCGTGCCTTAGAATGCCTTCCAGGAGAGTCTGCTCCAAGATTTTGCCAGGCACAGAGGTGAGGCTGACTGCTCTGTAGTTGCCTGGGTCATCCATTTTCCCCTCCTTGAAAATGGGTGTTAAAACTTGAAGTTGTTTCTTACTGAGAATTTTACTGTATTGTTCAAAGTATTTGCCTCACTTAATGAAGCAGAAATGACAAAAGAGGAATGAGCGAAGGATCAAAACTGAGCAAATCTCTCTAGGACATTATTTAAGTAAAGAGAAATATTTTTTGTTTGTTTGTTTGTTTTTCTGCCTCCTTTACAACAAAAGCATTTAAATGCAGACATTTTCTCATGAGACATGAAATCTCTATCTGAGTAGCTCTTGATGGGAGATCTTTAATGGCTGTAAGGTCTGGTATGGTGCAAATTGCAATGAAGGCTCTTTGCCAAAGCAGACAATGACAGTGCCCTTCAGAGAACTCAAAGCTGCTGGAAGAGTGAGCAAGGTGAACACCCTGACAAAGGGGCAGGAAGACTGAGAAGCAAAACTGTGGACCATGCAGCAGCAAAACAGGAACTGAAGACCTTGTGTGCAGGCTGAAGGCAGTGTGCGTCAAAGCTGCACCTCATCTCCAATGAGAAAGTACATCTACTGACCATTTCCAACCCACATTTGGGTTCATCGTCAAGTGCTGATGTCTCCCCTGAAAGCCCCACACATGTGTCCAGATCACTGTATCACCCACCTTGGTCAGGGAGCAAGGAGCAAAGCATGGGTCTCAGATCTGAAAATGCAATAGCACATGCTATTTCATTGACAACATGGCCATCTATTTCTGCCTGAGCACAGCATTTTGTTTCTTTTCTGGTGATACCTGGGAAGCCCAAATGTCTTTTCACAAAGAATACAAGTTCTTTGGGGTTCATTGCTGCCATGCCTCCTGTATGGCAAAGCAGAAAGTCCACGAAATGAGATAGAGGCTAAGTATTAAACATCAAGGGAGGACTGAGTGAAAACAGAGAAACCATAATTTATGAAGCTAATTTATCCCACAATATTTTCCATATGCTTATGCTCAAGGAGAGATTTAATGCGTTGTGTGCAATTTTACCATTACTTAAGTACCAACCCTGAAAGCAAATAATGTAATTTCTCTGAAATGGCTGCTGCCTTTCATTAGCCTTTTACTGTTCTTCCCCAGCCACTTTCAAGCAGCTGCATTCCTCTCCCACACCTTGGCCTCACCTCCAGCTGCTGGGTGGCAAGACAAGGATAGCATAGCTGTCCTCAGCTGCAGAGCTGCATGCCCCAGGAATGGGCCAGGCACTGATGCTGGTGGTACCCAGAGTGCTGTGTGCTGGTACACAGGGGGCTAAGAAAGAAGTGAGGCTTAGCTGCCACAATAAACCAGGAAGCAAAGATTTTTGTTCTCCCTCTCTGAATGCATTGACTGTTGTCTCAACTGGGTGCTCAGACCAAGCTTCCTTCTCGCTTTATCTTACAAAAACTGCAGCAAGCCTGCTTGGACTGTGGGAATTTGACACAGAAAATTGGTTACTAGGAGACAATAAATTTGTACATTTGTAAATTTGTAATGATGGCATGCAAAACTGCTCTGAGATCTGCGCAGTGCAGAGCTGTGACACTCTTAATGGTCACTGAAATGCATGTGGCATATGAATATTTCTGCAGCAGTGTTGGTGTTTGGTGTGAGAACTACCATTGTTAGGTGAAAATGGAACATACAAACACCAGTGATCTTAGAAAAAGGGCCGGATATCAGAGTAACCAACCTCTCACCTGCAAAGTTGGCCTCCAGCAAGGTCCATGGCTAGCCCTTGGCAGGGAAGGAAAGTGCTGGGACAGGTTCAGCAGTTTTAAGGGTGAAAAGAAGGCATGGGAGGAACAGTAGTGAACCATGAGTAGAAAGGTGGATGGTCAGTGGTAGCTGAGCAGCACCTTCCTGGTCAGTACTTGTGCAGGTGAAATGAGCAGATTATGTTGTGTATGTCTGGTTCCCTCCAGAAGATGGTAGCTCAGGAGCCACAGATGGATCCACTAAGAAAGGGAAGAAGGACAAGAGAAGTGCTTGCAAAGGTGGCACAAGAACAGCAGAATGGCTGCATATTTAATCCCAGCACTGAAAGAAAGCTGTCTTGCCACAGCACTGCTGCTAGTCCAATGATTTTGCCTCACGGTCCCTCATTTTCGCTCACAATTTCCTTACTTCTGTATGGATTTAAGCAAGTTTAAGAACATTTTAGCAGCTTTCAGGTTCCCATCACCTTGCAGAAGTCTGCCCTTCAAAAATAAGGTGGGAAATTGTAGATGCACTGAACTTTCCCCTGATTACAATGCAATAATTAAGACATGATCCCTGTCTCTCTTCCTGGGACTAGGAAGAAGACAGAGCACATACAAGAGATCAGTTATACTTCCATGATTCTGACAGCATTTTTAAAAAAGGCAGCAAAACAATGGAGAGACACCATAAGCAGACATCAGGCTTAAGAACGGTGCTCCACCATCCTGCTGCCAGCCACAGCCCTCCAGACAAGCAGGGGGAGCATATGGGGTAATTGGCCACCGGCGAGCGCTTGAGGGCTTGGCTTGACTTCCAAACCAGAAGCTAACAAGACCGTGGTTCTCCACAACCCTGGATACTTGTGCTGTGCATGTAAACAATACTTGCTTCGGTTCTACGGAACTCGTGGGCACAGTGACGCCCAGTGGCAGTGACTTCTGTAGCCTGGTTGTACGTGCCGTGCTGCCATTTCCTCTCCTCCCTGCGATGCTCTGCCCCACTACGTGTCCAGACACTGTCACAGCAGCCAGAAGCAAAGGGAGGCGCCTCAGTTCTCAAAATAAATGCTTCCTTGTATGTCCACAAGCTGTGAATGCTGAGGAGGCAAGAGATTTCTTGGCTGCGCTGAGGCTTCATATGGCAAGGTTTGTATATGAACAAATCTTGTTACTGCAGGGTGATGAGTCTTCCAGATTACAAGATACATTTATCTCTCACAGTGTCCCTAGGAAATCAGGATGTGTGTCATTCTGGTTCTGGAAATGGAGGCTGAATCACAGGCAGCCTGTGCAACCTGCTTGCCAAAGAGGCCAACAGCAGAAGAGGCACTTGACTCACCTGCCTGGTGCTTTCCCCTTTAAAGCCGTACTTCCTCCTTGTTTTCCATGCAGAGTTGAAGACATTGCTGTGGGGTCAGGTTTATGCTGGATGCACACTCACCTGCAGCAAGACCCAGGGCAAAGCAATTCCTCTCTCAGTTTGCAACCTCTGCTTGCAGATGGGGCAGCGCTGGGGCAGTGCTGGGGCAGCAGGCTGCCTACCTGCCTGGGAAATGCACAGCTCAGACCCTCACTTGCCCCTTAGTCTCTTCTGCTCATGTACCTGACTGTCTCCTCCACCCCATGCAGGGGTGCTCAGAAAACATTTGCTCTGGCTTTTGTACTATATCTTTCTATGGCTCCTCCCTTTTCCTAGCATAGGGTCTCCACTGCCTCTGTGGACGGCCTGATGCATTAAGTATTTTAGTTACATGCTCTTCGCCCATCAGACATTTTTCCTTGCTGCCGTTCTCCTGGAGTGACTCACTGCCGTTCCTAATTTGCATCTTGCTGATTTGCAGTGGGGAGCCCAAGCCCCGGGAATTCTGGGGTGGTGAGTGGGGAGCTCAGCACGGTAGGGACACCTCTCCAATAAATGCCCCCTGCTCAAAGATATCTCTGTGTGGTCCCAAAGACATGACACCCAGCTGCTTGCCCAGCCCAGTCACACGCTTCCTGCTCCTGCTCTGCAGGCAAAAGTGCAGGAGGGGATGGATGTCTCTGGGGCAGAGAGCCTCCAGCCAGTGCCCTTAGGACCGAAGCAAAGTGGGCAGCTCCTGGCACTGCTGGATCAGGCCTATTGGATCAGTTGCTATGGAAACATGCTGGGGAAGAGGGATGGCAGCCATGAGAAGACAGAGCATCCATACTCACCAGACTGCAAGGGTGGGGATTCCCTCCTTAGCCCCTGCATGGGCTGAGATGGCACTCACTGCTGCTCTTGTCTGTAACAGAAACTATTTTTGCAAGGTGGAGCTCCCAACCCTCTTACTTTGGTTTTTGCTGTCTCCTGATTTCAGCTTCCTCTCTGAAGACTCTGAGGAGTGAACTCGAAGGATGCTTCAGTGCTTTTTCCAGGCAGAAAGGGAGGTGCATTCTTGGAAATTCTGAGAACCATCCTATTCTGGCCTTTGTGTGTCTGCTTTTAGGCACATGCCCTTCATACCAGCAAATGAAAAAGCAGCAGAAGTAGCCAGAAGCAGGATATTGCACTGTGTGTGCACTTTGTGTACATGGCTGTATGCAGAAATAGCACTGGTGCAGTATCCTCAGCGGCATGCTTTGAAGTGCTGTGTTACTATCTATTCAGCATTTAAGCCCTAAACCATGTAGTGCATAAGCTTTCATGTTCCATAAGGATTTGGATTTTGCCTGTCTTTAGAGCTGTGAGTGGTGCTATCTGTGTGCTCTGCATAAGCCTGATTGGTATCACCCGTGCATGCAATGTTCCAGCGAAGTCGAGGAGTTTTTAGTCTCTGATGTCAGAGATGATGAAATGCAAATTCATGAACTTAAGGTCAAAATCTAATATGTGCTCAAAGAAATCTGCATATTAGCTGCTTCATCCCTCTAGTCAAGAAAGAGAAAAGGCCACAGCTTTCTAGCCTGTGCAGAGAGAGATCTGGTGTAGCTGATGGGAAGGAAAGGAAACAAGTGCTTCCAGGAGACTTTTCCAAAATACCCCATCCATCCCTCAGGAGTAAACTGGGCTTGGTGGGTCAGTCACCACCACTTGTAGATGTAACAAGCTGGAGCAAGCATCAGCCCACTGTGGACTCTGACCTCAGCCTTGGACCATCTCTTCCTTGGACCATCTGCTTCCCCTACTCCTTCACTGTGTCTTTAGACAAGGAGAAGAACTCGCTGAACAAGGGCTTGCATTTCTTTGTGGGGTCCAAAAACATCCACTGGGCTTTTTCACCTCCACAAACACATCACTGCTGCTCATCTGTCTCTACATCTGCAGCGCTGGAGTTTTGGGGGGGGTGGGGTGGTGGTGGTAGTTTGGGAGTAGTCCCTTCCTTGTGAGGTGCAGCACAGCACAGGTAACATTCAGTATCCAACACTGAATTATCTGGGGCTTGATGCATGTTTATGTGTTTTTGATGCTCCCTTACCTTGCCCTGTCTATGTGGACAGCATGAAAGGAAAAAGGGTGCACACTTCTTTTGGTGTAGAGCATTGCACATCAAGATCAGCCTGAAGACAAATGTAATTAACCATGCTCTGCCTTGAATAGCTACTTCCCCCCCCCCCCAGTTCTTTATGATTATGGTTATTTTTTTTCGTTCATTTCAGAATGTCTCCCAAAATTCTGTCATGATGGAGAAATTAGAGCTTTTAAATGTGAGCAATTGCAGGAAAGAGCAAATAAGAACATCTTTCTAAAGCTATTACAACCTTGACATACCAGCAGCTTGCTATAGCTCATTGGACAGCACCAGAGCCAGGGCACACATGCTCTGCTGAAACCTCTGGTGCTCTGCACCTCATTCTGCTGAGCCATGATGAGCTACTTCTGTTAATATTTTCTGCTTCTTTGCTCTTTTAAAACTGCTTCAAAAATAGGTCTTCAAAACACCGTGCCACACGCAACATCCACACACTCCTACTGTTTTCTTTTTGTCTTTCAGACACAGTTTGAGGGTTGACAGCCAGAAAGTACATAAATGAAAGCTGTTATATAGGAACAGATACTTACATATGCGTGTTTATATGTATTGTTTACACAAGTGTACATATATATACTTGTTTCTTTCTGTTTATGTAAGTAACAATTGATACAGGAATTTCCCATCATAGCTCTGTTTGTCTGTCTTGATAATGAGTTTTCTTACCTGCATATCAAGCAGCCTTTGGCTGTTGTCCATGCATTTCAGAGCTGACTTGAATGGGTGACGTATCTTTCTGGGTTTTGTGCTGCAACAATATGGTGGTCAGTCTTTAGAAAGGTTGGAGCAGTGGGATGTGTGACTGGTAAAGTATTTTATGAGTCTATGACCATTTGATACGGACAGTAATCACATCATCAAACGAACCTACTGACTGCAGCCATAGGTACTTAGGTGCAAGTGCAGCCTTTTGTGTCATTTTGAAATATAATCGATTCACTATCTGAGAATCCAATTGAAGTATTTTCCAGCTGAAGAGTGAGGAAGACATTATATTATGAAATGCATGTTTGGGCACAGTCCTGCATCTTCATAAGGGGAGGAAGCACCAAGATGGTCTCTTTGAATCTGGCGAGTTGCCACTTGCAGAGTGGCTGAGCAGGTCAGCTGAGCAGCAACCAGCAGCCCAGGCTGAGCCATCTCCTGTCTGTAGGCACGAAGGAGCCAGCAGCACAGGAAAATAGAGTGAAAGGATGGATGATTGCCTCTTCCTGCTCTGCTGCCACCCACATCTCTGCCCTCTGCAACCCATTTCCATTTGCTCCCTTTCCTCCCTCACACAGCCTCTGCCAGCCATCTCTGACTCTGAAAGGAACCAGAGCATGCCGCTGGCAAGAAAATTGGCATGAGAGCTGTGCAGGATCTGAACAACATGCCTTATTGCTCAGTTGGTCGCACCAAAAGTGCTTGCTGCCAAGTCATTCAAGTAGGCTGCAGGAGGAGGAGGGGCGGGATCAGTGTGAGCAGAGGACAGCTCAGCATGTACTCACTGAGGAGGTGAGTCGGCAGCCCCCAGATGTTGAGGTAGTGAAGGGATAGATATTGCATAAGGCAAGGCAAAGGAGGGCAAACATGCTGGGGCTGTGAGTTTTCTTTGAAGAACTGGATGTCTGGCTGCCTTAGGGAAGGCTATCAGGGAAAGAAGTTGAGGTCAATAGTGTGGATGTCATTTGTCCTTTCCGATTTAGTAGGAAGCAGGCCCATGGTTTCCAGAATTCAGACATGCACAGCTCAAGATGGAGCATGTAGGAAAGACTTTTTCACTGAGTGTGGGACTCAGGGAAGGTACTTTGTATCACTGCCCTGGCAGAAAAGGGGAAACAAAGGCTTGACCATCGCTCCATAAGCATCAGTCTGTAAGCTGATGACAGATCTCCACAAACTGCACCATGTGCTTTACTCAGGGCAAGAAGTGGACTGCCTCAGTGGACTCCACTTGTAACAGAAAGGACCTTTGTAATTTGGGGATGAACATCTGGAAGATGTGAGGCTGGAGGTGACAACCCTTGTGTCTAAAGGCAGAGATCAGAGAAAAGCAGAGATCAGAGAAAAGCATGTTTTCAGAGCAGTCCCCACAGGCAAACAGATTCGAGATTTCTGAGATGCTCTACCAGTAGTCTGCCTTGTGTCCATCCATAAGCCATGTCACTTCTCTGTGCCTCTATTTCCCTAGGTATGAAATGCATTAATCAACCCAAACAAGACATTCCACCCCATTGGCCGTGTGAATAATTACAGCTGTCTCTGCTTTTTTCTTTCTTTCCTTCCATCTGGCAGTGATACTGCATTGCTGAAATTTGGAGTCCTTATCCCCCTACATATAATGAGAATATATGAGAGCTCATGTTTCCAGCCATGTGAGGGGTTGAGGAAACAAATACCTGCTTTAGCACCTGGAGAGGTCTGTAAGGCACAAGTACATCCCTCTTCCTTCATCTTATTTTTGTGGACTTAGATCTTTAAAATGTCTCCAAGTTTACAGTTACCTGTCAGCAGACAGAAGGCTGTGTGCAGCTGATGAAAATAGAGATCAAAGATCAGCAGCTTCATCGAGGCCAAGTAAATGATTTTCTCTCTGAAAGACAGAAGAGAGTGTCCAATGCCTGCTCTGCTTAGTGATATCTTCTTTGGCAATAGTCTAGAAACGAAACAGGTAGCCCAGACTGAAGGAGGGCTGTGGCTGACTGCAAGCACTGCAGTGCTCATGAGGGATAAGTATGAATTCAAATGGAGAGGTGCCACACAGAAGCACAGCATTTATGCTTTGGAGGGCTCTCAAAGAGATCTTGGAGGTTAGCAGGTCTATTCCCTTGCTGCAGAGTTGGATAAAGGAATTGAAAGGATTCTCTTCACCTCTGCATCTATGCAGATTCCTTATTACTTGATGTATATTTCAATATTCATTTGTGCATTTCAGAGTAAAAGAGGAAAGGAGATCACAACTGGACCTGCATGAAAGAATTTCCATCTCCTCCAAGCAAAGTGGAAATAATTTGTTTTCTGTCCTGCAACAGATATGGATGCATGTAATACAGAAGGCCACAGACTAAACATTGCATGGTGAGAATAAAAATAAATGCCAAACAATTCCAGTTTTGTAAAAGAGAGTGTCCTGGGGAATCTCACAGCATGATTTTGTTTTGAAATCATAGAATCATATGTACCAATATTGTTTATTTATTCAATAGAAAATTCATAGTTTAAAAGTAGAATATGATAATGAAAAAAAATCAGCAAGGACACTGAGAAAATATTCTAAAATCTGAAAACTCTCTATTAAAATGAGTTTGAAACCAATCAGTTCTCTGATAAATCTGTGAATTAAAAATGTGATCTCCCCTAGCATAACATAAATACAGAAGACAAACATATCTCTGGCCTTCAGGTGGTTAAGGAAGCTTTCTTCCCCTAGCACGCGAATGGTACCTAACACGGCTGCATTTTGACCTGAAGCTCTCGCCAGCTTTGGTCAGGGCTCACCAGCGGCGCTCGCAGGGCGTTGTGAGGAGCTGCAGGGATCAGCTGGAGCTTTGAGGAGCCTTTAAACAGCAGCGGGTGGAGGGGTGATTTTTCCAGTTTCTTTGCTGCTCCATTTATTATGGACCCTGTTTCTGTACAGAGATGCTGCAACTAGGAATAAAACACCCAAGCAGCAGCATAGATTTGTCCTGAACATGACACCAGCTCCTTCACAAGGGACTGATCCTGTGCAGACCTGTGAGCCAGCCCAGGCTACTCCAGTTGAGCTGTCTGCAGAGGGAGGAGGAAGATTTTTACCACCTTTTGAAGCCAAGGAGCTCCATGCCCAGCAATTCTCTGGAAGTGAGACCCTACCCTCTCACTGCCTTTTCTATTAACTGGAGAAAAGTGATGACCCGATGAGCAGTAAAGTCAATACTGACATACAGGAACCTTCAGACTAATGAAAAACATAGCTCTGGTTACCAACAGAAGCCACTTGCCTTTCGAAAGGCTGAAAGGCTTTCTCATCCATGAGGTTTCAAGCCACTGCATAATCCTTGGCATCTCCAAAATTGTTCCTGGCAAAGTTGTGGCAGAAGTGAGCTTTTTGTTTGGAGGAGCTGAACCACAGCTGATTCAGGAGCTGGCAGGGACTATCCTCTGGTTTTGGGCTAGTGGTGCCCAAAGTCTGCTGCTGGCCATACATTGCTTTCATGAGTGTGATTGTGCAAGGCTGATTGCTCAGCACTATTTCTTCCCCACCATCACCTGGTGATGCAGAATGCTTAGAGCAAGGTCCTCCTGATATCTGTGGTTCTATTGACTTCAAAGAGGCAAGCAGGCGACAGATATCTTCCACTGCACTATCAAGAGGTGCAAACCAAAGCATCCTTCTTGCTTGATCTCAGGAAGCATGGGAAAGTGCTGAGTGCTGATGTAACCCTTGCAAGAGAATAAAGGTTTTCACAAAAATGCCTTTTTTTTTTTTTTACAGAGAGATTTATTTTCACTGAAACTGTTGACACAGGAAGAGAGATTTTTTTTTTTTTTCCCACATAAAATACGTCTCTTTGAACATTTTACCAAAACCATTAACAAATATTTTCTATACTGTGATTTTTGTCAAAACCAGACCCTACCATGCAAATGAGCTTAGGCAGCTACAGAGGCTCAAATTAGTTCAATTTCCATTGTGTTTATTCACTCACAGAAGATTAGGTGGAGATTTCTGAATTTCCTAGGCAGTCACAGCAAGTTCTCCCTCTCCAACAGCAAGATCAAGGGAGGAAAAGGAGGAAAAAAAAAGTAAGGAAGGTGAAGAAAACACTGCAAACATCACAAATGCTGCTGCCAGTAAGATAGTTAAATATTGTTCTTACTCAGCATATCTGTCAGTGCGAATGGTAGAGTTCATACTACTCAAATTCAAGCTCTATTGACCCTGTGGGACCAACAGTGTTACAAAAAATGTGTTCTGGTCTCCAGCAAGAAAAATTAAATGGCTGTTAAGGATATGTGTGAAAACTGACTGTAAGCACTGGTTTCATATATATGTTAGCATGGCAGGACATTGAGATAATAGATTAGCACAAATACAATTGGTCTTCAGAGATATTAATGCTGCTGCTGCCACTGCCGGAGAGCAGGGCTGGTATACTGTTTTTACCAGAATACTTTCTCCGAAACACCCCAGATGCTTTCCAGTTGTAATTTCATTTTAGGAAAGTATGAAAATATTTATATTGTCTCTTTTCATATCGCAAAAGAAAAAAAAAAAAAAGACTTTGTGTTTCAGGACAAATGCTTTAATCAATTGATACATGCCTAAAAAAGTTTCTTTTTTTGTTTCGTTTTTACATTATTTTCTTGCCTTTCCTTGCTCTATTTATTCTTTTTTCACAGAAAAAGGGGACAAGAAGAGTAAGAGGCTTTTGGAGGAAATTGGTGTTCTTGTGTTCTTTTTTTTGATCCTTAGGAGTACAAAATGGTAGAGAAGAAGTAATGGACCTGGTTCTGAAAAGTCAAAAGCTAAAAAAGAGAAAAATGGATTTTTATTGAAACTAAAATGGAGCACAAATGGAACTCAAAATTAAATTAAGCATAGTTTTTATTTCTAGCATATGTGGTATAAATGTTTAAGACAATTTCAAAATCAGACTTTAGTTGCAATGTATTTTCTCAAGAAAAAGCGTTGGCTTTCAGTCTGCCAAAGCAAAGAAGAATGCTTTGCTTATCAGAACAGGTGAGATTAGGATAAAGCCAGTCCTATGGGACCAATATATTTGACGCAGAAATCATTACCAAACATTTCTCTTGACTTATTTTGAAAACACAGAGGATAGTAGCTGCACTCCCTTGCTCATAGTGCAGTGACACCTTTTTCACTGCACAGCCTGCCTCAATATGGCTTCTTCTGGATCACCATACCATTAAAAAAGACCATTCAATGTCAGACTTACACATTCCCATTTTCTGGCCTTGCCAAAATGAGCTGCTTGCTCAGCAGCGCTGGCCATCAGATTTTTGCACCAGGATGTTTGCTACAGCCCATCATCTCACTGCAAGTTCTTGCCATCCCCAGTAGCCCATGAGGATTCACTTTCTGGAACAAGACCTGCAAGGTGCAAGTTCTTTCTATCTCATTCAGGAAACATTTTCTAATTTCACCTTTCTCTGACTTCATGTGTCCCACATTAGTTATCAGGCACCCAGAACAGATGTATCCAGAAAGTAACTCTCTTCCTCACAGATCTAAACTATTTTGGGCTGTATTTTTATATAATATTTTTCAGGATGCTTAATCATAGCTTCTTCACAAGCCTATCCTACATGACTCATGGAAGTAAATGGTCATTCTGAGGCTGTTTCTTGAGTTCCACTGCAAAAATCAGTGTTAACTTGAATGAGTTCAAGTTCTGCTAAGGCCAGCAACCATGATATGAACTGGGAAAAGAGAAATGCTAAGACTTATTTTGCTTATACCCATCCACCAAGTTAGTTAGAGACTGGAGGACAATGACAAAACACTTGGCCTTCCTTCTGTTTCAGCACTCTTTTTGTGAGCTGTGTTATGGATAGTTGGGAACATTTAGATGCAGGCATAGGTCAGCAGCTAGCTGGGTGCAGCCTTGCAGCTTTAATGCCACTGCCTCTGCTGCTCATGAAGTCTAAATGTCTCCTACCATTGCTCTGCATTGCCACATCCGACTACCCTGGCCTCTAGGGGGACTTTAATATTGTAGCTAAATTTGTTTCCTCTTTCATCTCCTTTACTAGCTGTTGACAACGAGGATATCAGTCTACAGAAAAATGCACCGGATTTGCTTCTAGGACACTTTTTTCTGTATTAGTGTTTAAACTCTACTAACAATCTTGCAGTCATTTCTCTTTCCCAGGACAATTGCATAAACTATCTATCACGAAATCTGTAAGAACTTTCTCTTGTGTTGACTTGTATGGCTTCAGAACTCACAGAAGCTGCTGCAGTCACTCATTAGCCTTGCTCAAAAACATGTGCCTTATTTCTTTTCTGACTATGCTTACCTTTGTTCTCTAGCTTTTGGATCATACTTTTGGGTGATAAATACTTCTGTTCTCTGTGCAAGTTGTTGCACATGGTGATCTACCTATTTTGTCTCCTGTACAAAGCAGATTCACCTCCCTAAATATTCACTGATGTGCCTTCCAATACTCTGTTCTTGCAGCTCTTTTCTCCAATTCTCTTTTCTTGCAGAAATCCGTAGGCATTTTCTGACATCCTACTTGAACTATCTCTGCAAGAGCTGGACACAACAGTTCAACAGAGAACAATGATGTGAGAGCAAAAGAAATATGATTTCTCCCCTCCCATTCCTCAGGCTACTGCTCAAGCTTGTCTAGATTAGGTAAACTCCTGTGACCTCAGTATTGCCCGCATCCAGCTGATTCTCCTTCCTGACCACACCTTAAACTGTATTAATCTGCCAAAATGTCTTTACAGTATGAGTAGTTCACAGTTGCTATATGCAGGTGTATAGTTGTCATGGGCTCAGCAGTAGCAGTCATTTTTCTCCTTCTTGGTAGCTGGTGCAGCACTGTGTTTTTGACTTGTGGCCTGAGAACAGC
>JANRGW010041130.1:0-23087 GCA_024733675.1 Psilopsiagon aymara | reverse complement strand
GTTTGGGTCAGGTGTCCTGTCTCTGCTTCCTCCCGGCTCCCCCTCCTCCCTGGCAGAGCACGAGGCTCAGAAAGTCCTTGGCCAGACCAAACATCACTACGACATAACTAAAAACATTGGTGTTATCAGCGCTGCTCCCAGGCCGAAAGTCAAAAACAAAAAACACAGCACTGCACCAGCTACCGAGAAGGAGAAAAATGACTGCTACTGCTGAACCCATGACAAACCTTTAATGTCAACTGAAGTAAGGAGGATTATAATCTTATAATCCTGATTGCTCTTGCACATGTTTCTGGAGAACATCTGAAGCCCATACCCAGTGTGAATTTTGTGCTATAGAACTTAATTTTCTCTATCATATTTTGCAGGTGCATTCTCAAATTCTGGGCAGCCACTTTTGTGTGTGTGAGGAAACTAATAAAAATAATTTATGGTTCTGAATAGTTCTGAATGGCAAGCTGAACGCACAGTGCATCGTACTTAGCTATTTACATCCATATGCGCAGAATGATCTCTTTTTTTACATGCTTTTTCTTTCATGCTATGCTTGCTGGTCATTTGGAGAAAGCCGGTTTTTTTGCTGCCTACTCAGCTACACCACAACCCATCCTATATTAACAGAAACAACTGACTCTTAAAAGCCGGTTCAGAGTAAAACCCCAATATAATATTCCCTACAATAAGTCTCAATCTAAAAATGAATGACTTTTAATATCATCAATAAGAGTACACTCCTAATCAATCCTGATGGAAAACAATTACATGCATATATAAGTAAATATATGTGCAAATGGAAAAAGTATAGCTGAGGATCTTACACATTATTCTGTTACATATATGCATACCAGTTTCATTAGAACTTCAGTTCATTCTTCAAGCTATTGTGGTTTTTTTTTCCGCCTTCGCTTAGTGGGTACGTATTTTATTAAAAAACTTCCAGGGAAGTTGTAAATCTTCCATCTCTTGCAATGTTCTGGCAAGATTGGATGGAGTTTGGGTTGACCTGGTTTACTGTGAGGTGTCCCTGCTCATGGCAAGGGGTTGGACCTAGATGATCTTAAGGACCTTTCCTAACTACCCTATGATTCTATGAGGAAGAGAAAAAATTATCCCCTGGCTATGATTCACCCAGAGTTCATTTGCAAAAGCTCAGACTGAAAAGCCATGTTACGGAGTGCCACAGTTCAGACATTCTCAGCAGAGCAGACAAAAACTACAGAGCTTTATGTGACATACGGCCAGGTGAGTCCTAGACCCGGACTTAGCCTTACCTTTAAGTCTTGGTGTAAGTCCAGCTGGTAACTCAGAGCCAACCAGTCAGTCACACACTCCACCCTCTTTCTTACTCCCTCATTCAGACAAGATGGGGAGGAGAATCGAAAGAATGTAAATCCCATGGGTTGAGATAAGAACAGTCCAGTAACTAAGGTATAATACAAAACTGCTACTACCACCAGTAATAATAATGACAAGGGGAATAACAATGAGAAGGAATATAAAACTAAAAGGGGAAAATGAAAACAAAACAATAAACACAAATGAAGAACAACACAATTGCTCATCACCTGCTGTCCAATACCCAGCCCGACCCAAGCAGCAATCTGGGCCTTCCAGATTGCTCCCCCCAGTTTATATACTGTGTATGACTTGTTGTGTACGTAATACCTCTTTGGCTGCTTTGGTTCAGGTATCCTGTCTCTGCTTACTCCCAGCTTCCCATGCCCCTCCTTACTGGCAAAGCATGAGACTGAAAATGTCCTTGATCAGAGTAAACATTACTTAGCAACAACTATAAACATCCATGTGTTGTCAACACTGTTCTCAGACTGAAGTCAAAACCACAGCACTGCACCAGCTCCTAGGAAGGAGAAAAATAACTGCTACAGCTGAACCTGCATTTTATTTAGCTTCAGTAAAGCAAAGCCCATTTATGCTTTACATCCACTACAACTGGTTTTACTTTTAGATGACACATAAAAAAGCTGCAGCAAAGCTGGCCAAACACAGTCCCATTGGTGCTTTCAGAAATAAGGATATAGAGTTAAAAGCTACTTTTGTTTTAGGAGTAGAAGTGTACCAGGGGTGTTTGAAATTGGCTGTCTAATTTTATAATCAGGTAAACTAGCACAAGTGATGCAGTGGCTGTGTATGGATTCAGTGGCTTACCTGCACAGATATTATGCATTTGAGACCAGAGCTGTAATAAACTGGTTAAAAATTTGAGTTTAATGGATATAAAAGCTCACATGAAAGCTATGTATAGTCAGTGAGGAAATATTTAGCTGCATTCACTGTTCCCTTGGGTGTAGAGTCTTAAAATCAGTTCCTTAGTTTTAAATGAATTTTCCTGGAATTCATTCAGATATCATGTTCTTGTCTGTCTACATAGATACAGACTAAATGAACAGAAGGGTAGTTGTGGACCCCATATTAACTAAATGATAAGATGCAGGACCCTTCTAAGCTTTAAACTGCTAAATGAGAGATGTGTCTGATTTTGAGATGGACGTTCTTTTATTCCCTGAATAGATGGCAACTCCAAAATTCTTAAAAATAACTTTGTTTGGGTTTGGGTTTTGGTTCTTTTTAAGGTTCAAATAACTTTAGAGCTGTTACCGATAGAGAGACATTGTGGTTTTCACCTCTGCAATGTTTAGTGGTCCTGCTTAACCCAATGTCACACCTACAGACCACCAACCAGCCCATGAATGTTTTAATAGCACATACACACGGCACTTGTTTGCTGTCACCTTCAACTCCTTGCATGCAGGAAAATTTATGACCAACAGATATTGGGTGTGGGGTGTGTTATGCTTTTGGGGCTCCACTTCTCCCTGGTAAACTCCATGTAGAGATTTTAAACACTGTGACCAGACTGAGAAGGGAGACAACTCCAGGAAGCTTCTTTCTTATGCAGAGGGCTAACATGGCAGTGAGTCCTTGTCAGACAGCAGAGAGCTATCAAGATAAAATGAAAAATCAGCAGAACATGAGCTAAGTGGCTTTAAAAATTAATAATCAGAGCATAAAACCCATCAAATTGAGGTGGGCAGCAAATGTTCTCACTACATTAGTCCCCATTTTATTCTGAAATAGTTGTGCTGCTGCAGCTCCTTAAGAGGAAAGAAGCTCTTCCCTTAACTCAGCCTCTACTTCAAAGAGAACTGAAAATAGTAAAAGCTTCCATATCTTCTTATGAAAGTCACTACAATCACACAAAGGAAATTAAATGGAAACTACAAACAAATATAATGTACAGCAAAACATTTTAGCTCAGGTTCTTGTGTGACTCCATTCAAGCATCACTGATTTACAACTACTGAGCAACTTAAATTTTTAATGTTACTGAAGTAATTATTATATCTTTTAAGGACAAAACCTTATTTTTTCAAATACTGTAAAAAAAAGAAAACAAAACTGTCAGCTTGAATGCTATTATTATTTTAAATTTAATTTTTTTTTAATCTTTCAAAAACAAAGAGTATCTAAGAATCAGACTTTGAATATAAATTGTGAGGAAGTGGAGCTTAAAATAATTTGCAACATCTTGGAATATATCTTGGGTCATCACAGACCAAAGTAAATTATATTGTTCGCAAAAAATCTTGGGGAAAAAGAAGAAGCACCATGAGGAAAAGAAGAAGATTTGAATACAGACACAGATGCCTGTCTAGGACTCCATGAAATTTTCCTTAATGAAGATAGCCATGGAATCAGCTGTGCATGATAGGCAGGCCAGCATCAAAAAAAAGTGGTGCTTGATGGGCAGTAGTAGTCAACCTAGTAATCCAAAAGGAAAGGGTTGCACAACTACACAAAATCGTGATCTACTGCTTTAAGGAGCCACAAAGTATGACATTCCCTAAAAGAAATTTCCTAAAAGAATAAAATTACCTTGACATTTTGCAAACCGTACCTTCATGGCAGCTCATAAATTGAAAAACACACATTTGCAGCTTAGCTTTAACCATTTTAATTTTTCTGTCTGTAGCTATAGATATAGCAAGGATATGAAACATGGTTAGGAGGCACTAAAATGTTGCAAAATTTTTTACATGAAACAGCCTGGAATCTGATTCTGTCATATTTCTCTTTGATTTGTGCATATCCCACAAATGATGTAATAAGAATAAAGCACAGAAAATAATTAAGTATTAGATGCTCACCTTAAATGTACCAGATGACCTTCTGCAACAGAGCAAGTGGTTCAGCTGGTACACGCCATGACATGCTAATGAAGACCTGGCTGATAAAACGCATCACCATTTGCTGAGATGAGTTGCTCCAGGGAGGACTCCTTCAATATCAGAGTTGGGGGGGAAGCACAGCATCCAGGATCCTCAATTCTTATCGGCAAGAGTCACCGAGAGAGACTCAGATCCTCGACAGACCTCTCCCAGGAGCAGGCAGATTAGAGGCAGCTGACGAGAGCAGCTGACTCTAAGGAGGGGTGCCAGAAGAGTCCGCACCACCCTGAGAGGGTAAAACACACCCTAGGGAGCTGCGAACAGGAGCTTCCAGCAGGGTTTGATGCTGCTGTTGGCAGCGGCAGGTCAAGGGAGATGGTAGTCACTCATTTCAGAGCCAAGACTCTGGGAGCTCCCCTCTGGCTTCCTCAGCAGTGGCAGCTGCTGCATCAGAGAGAACCAATGGGAGGGGAGGATGCAGTGCAGAACTTGGGAGTGTATAAAGTGGCTCCATGGGTCTCTTGAGGCAAGAGTGTGCAAAGGAGAGGATGCACCCTGTTGAATGTCCTCCTGCAGCAGAGGAAAAGAACAATTAAAAGCAAGAGGCTTCTTCAAAAATCCAGGGTCCCTGCCCAGAACCACTTCACAGTTCCGCAGGAGGCTAATGAGGAAATGGGTACCACACCAAATGAGCATCCTGCTGGTGCACCAGCAAAGAGGATAACTACTAGTGCCTCCAAGAAAAAGTAGTAGGTCGTAGTAGTAGGTTACTCTACGTTGCAATGTGCAGAGGCACCCATCTGTTGGCCTGACCCAGTCTCAAGGGTGGTGTGTTGCCTCCCAGGGGCTCGGATCAGGGTTGTTGCCTTAAGCTGCCTGATCTAGTAAGTCCTTCTGTCTATTAAACACTTGTGGTCCATTTGGGTGCAAGCAAAATTGACAGCAGTAGCCTGGGAATCATTAAGAGAGACTACGGAGCCCTGGGAGAGGTGGTTAGGGGCTCTGGAAGTCAGATACAGTTTTTTATATTGATCCTCCAGGTCAAAGGCCAAGCAGATATGGCAAGTTAATAAATGGTTAGAAAGGCAGTGCCATAGTCAGGGGTTTGGGTATTTAGAACATGGGACTAGATTTGGGAGGTCAGGTCTACTGGAAGCTGGTGGAGCTGGTCTGATTGAAGGGGAAGAACTGCTTTGGTAGGAGGCTTGCTAGGCTAGTCAAGGCAGCTTTAAGACAGATGTGTTGGGAGATGGGAGTATCAATCCATCCCAACACTCCCAGTCAGTTGCCAGCACCTGTGATAAATGCTTGGAGCAATGTGGAGCTATTTCAGCCACTCCAGCTATTGAGTCAGCTTTATTTGGAGCTCAGCTCAGATGGCTTTGTATAAATGCCCATAGTATGGGGAATAAACAAGAGGAATTAGAGATGTGTACATGGCTACAGGGATATGATACATAGGCATCATGGAAACATGGTAGGTGACTCCAATGATTGAAGTGTTGGAATGGAAGGTTCAAGTCTTTCTTGGAAAGACAGATCAGACAGTCAGGGAGGGGGAGTTGCTATTTATGTCAGGGTTAGGCTTGAGAATATGGACCTGTGTCTGTGGACAGGTGAGCAGTCAACAGAGACTTTGTGGTTCAGGGTCAAAGGGAAAACAGCAATGGAAGACATTACTGTGGGGATCTGCTAAAGGACACCTGATCAAGAGGACTCTGTGGATGAAGCTCTCTATAGACAAATAGGAACAGCCTCATGCTTGCTGGCAATTTACCTCATGGAGGACTGCAACCATCCTGGTATCTGTTGGAGGGATGGTTTGCCCTGGTACAAGCAATCCAGGAAGTTCCTCTATTGTGCAGAGGAAAACTTCCTTCTGCAAGTAACAGAGGAGCCGACAAGGGGAGGAGCCATGCTTGAACTCATGCTCACCAACAGGGATGGGCTGTTCGGGAATGTGATGCTCCAGGGCAGCCTTGGCTGTAGTGATCATGAGATGATTGAAATCAAGATCCTCAGGACAGTGAGAAGAGCGTGGAGCAAGCTCACTTCCCTGAACTTCAAGAGATCAGACTTTAGCCTTGTGTCATGGTTTAATCTCAGCAGAAACTCAGAAAACCACACAGTCTCTCTCACTCCTCCACCTTCCTCCCCCTACTCCCCCCCCAACCCCTTGGGATGGAGAGGAGAATCGAAAGAATGTAACTCCCATGGATTGGCATAAGAACAGTTCAGTAGATAAGGTATAACACAAACAACTACTGCTAACACCAATAATAAGAGTGATAAGGGAAGAAGCAAGGGAAGAAAATACAACAGCTCACCACCCACTGACTGATACTCAGCCCGACCCTAACCCTTCTGGGTAACTGCCACCAGCTTATATAGTGGGCATGAAGTGCTGTGTTATGGAATACCTCTTTGGCTATTTTGGGTTAGGTGTCCTGTCTCTGCTTTCTCTGGGCTACCACTCATCCCTGGCAGAGCATGAGACTCAGAGAGTCCTTGGTCAGACTAAACATAACTGAGCAGCAAATGAAAACATTGCTGTTATCAGCGTTTGAAAGCTGAAAGTCAAAAACACAGCACTGCACCAACTACTAAGAAGAAAAATGATGACTAGTGCTGAACCCAGGACAGTATCCACCCCTTATTCTGTACCATTCACGTCATGCTCAGATCCCACTTTCTCAACATACCATCACTGTTATCTCATTTATATGTATATAAACATCCACACACACACAGAGATCATACCTTAGTGCATGGACCAATCCCCATAAAGCTGCTGAGTCCATCCAGTCCATGATGTCGGGCTCCATCTCTTGTAACAGCCTTTCAGGGCAAAAGAGGCTGTGTGCAGTGTTCAAACTCATGAATAACCTGGGCAATAGTGCCCATTGCTAAGTCCACCCCTTGGTCATGGGTCCATCTGCATGTTGCATCTCTGTTCTGATGGCCCGAAGTGTCATGGGCCCACCAGGCTCAAAATAATTCACCCTTCCCTTCAGCAGTTTCTGTAGCTTGTCGCTGGGGACTCCATTCAGCTGCCTTCCATCTCCAATGCTTCCAAACCCTGGAGGGGCCCAGTGGACTAGATACTCGCCCATACTGTCCCACAAACCCTGACACTTATGACTGTCCAGCCTCAGGAAACTCTTTTGGGCCTCTTATATCGTTGTCTGTCCCAAACACGATTCCACTTAACTCTTGAGATCAGGCAAAATGTTTGTGGGTAAAACACACTCTATATATATGTCAACATGCCGATTCTCATCACAATCAGCAGGCAGGTCTCAAGGGCACCAAAAGGCCATTCAAAACCTTCAGAACTCTCAAATGACACTGCTGTACTTGTCACTCAGGCTGGTGTAGCTGCTGTGCTTGGAGCTGAAGTAGCTGCACTGTCTGCTGCAGTCAGAGTTTGAGTAGCTGCTGTAGTTGTCACTAGGGTGTGTGGGAATGTCTCCCTCATAGACTGACCACCCAAAGAGGGGAAAAAAGATGTGTAATTGCTATACACTTCCATTATATACCTCCCAAAGTATAGAGGTACTGACCACATGGAGAACGCAAGCCAGATCAGTTACATGATCAATGACTCAATTGTATTACAAGTTATTACAACAAAGTACAATGAAATGAGAACCTTAGCCCAAGGCCCTGTTGATAAACACTAACACAGGAAATACCGGCTGTAAGTAAGGTACGACATGCTGAAACTGTGAAACCAAGAGCAACAACTTTGAGGGCCAATAAATCAGCATTGTGAGGAGTGACTATTAATCCGAAACAATGAATGCTTATCACAAATATGATTAGACACACTCTGGTCAGACCTGTTGTTCTCGTAAAACCTCCTGCCCCACATTGTGGGCCAAAGAGAAATGTCGTGGTTTAAGCCCAGCCATATCTCAGAAAACCATGCAGTCTCTCTCATTCCTTCTCTTCCTCCCCCTCCTCCCAGAGGGAAGGGGAGGAGAATCGAAAGAGTGTAATCCCATGGGTTGAGATAAGAACAGTCCAGTAAATAAGGTATAACACAAACCACTACTGCTGCCACCAATACTAAGAATGATAAGAGAAGTAACAAGGGAAAAAAATACAACCACTAACTACCTGCCGAGCAATACCAAGCCTGACCGAGCAGTGATGTAACCTTTCCTGGTAGCTGCCCCCCGTTTATATAGTGTTCATTATGTGCTGTGGCATGGAATACCACTTTGGCTAATTTGGGTCAGGTGTCCTGTCTATGCTTCCACCTGGCTACCTCTCCTCCCTGTCAAAGCATGCGAGTCAGAAAGTCCTTGCTCAGACTAAGCATTACTGAGCAGCAACTGAAAACATTGGGTTTACAGGCTGAAAATCAAAAACACAGCACTGCATCAGCTACTATGAAGGAGAAAAATGACTACTCCTGCTGAACCCAGGACACCTCATCAGGAGCCTGCTTAGTAAGACTCCATGGGATAAAGCCCTAGAGGGCAAGGGGACCAGAGACTGCTGATTGATGTACAAGGATGACATGCTCCAGCCCAGGAGTGCTTCATCCCGACTAGAAGATAATGTGGCACAAGGGCCAGGAGGCCTGCATAGGTGGATAAGGAGCTGCTGAAAAAACTTAGAGGGAAAAGAGAAGCTTATAAAGGGTGGAGCTAGGACAGGCAGCCTGAGAAGAATACAGTGATGTTGTCTGGGATGTTAGGGACAAGGTCAGGAAAGCAAAGGCCCAGTTAGAAATAAACCTGGCAGGGGATGTGAAAGCTAAAAGAAAGGGCTTCTGTAGGTATGTAGCAAGCAAAAGACAGTCTAGGGATAATGTGGGCCCTCTCCCAGAAGCTATCAGGAGAACTGGCTACCCTGGATTTGGAGAATACTGAGGTTCTCAAAGACTTCTTTGCCTCAGTCTTCACTGCCAAATGCTCAGACTACACAGCCCAAGTCTTGGAAAGCAGATGCAAGGACTTAGGCCCACTCTAGGAGAGGATCAGTTTCAAGATCACTGTAAGAATGTGAATGTGCACAAGTCCATGGGGCCTGATGACATCTATCTCTGAGGCCTGAAGGAGCTGGCTAATTAAGTTGCTAAGCTGCTGTCCATCGTATTTGAAAATTCATGGCAGTCAGGTAAAGTTCCTGACGACTGGAGAAAGGTAAATATAACCCCAGTTTTCAAGAAGGAGAAAATGGAAGAGCCATTTAGCTAACGTCCAGTCAGTCTCTCCTCCATGCTTGGCAAAATCTTGGGGCAGATTCTCCTGGAAAGCATGCTGAGACTCATGAAAAACAATGAGGCTGTTGGTGAGAGCCAGCATGGCTTCACTAAGGAGAAATTCTGTCTGACCAATCTGGTGGCCTTCTATGATCAATCTGGTGGCCTTCTATGATGGGGCTATAGAACTAATGTGAAGGGCAAAGCAGTTGATGTCATCTACCTGGACTTCTGCAAAGCATTTGACAATGTCCTGCATGACATCCTTGTCTCTAAACTTGAGAGACACCAATTTGATGGGAGGACCACTCAGTGGATAAAGAATTGGCTGGGTGGTTGCATGCAAAGAGTTGTGGTCAACAGTTGTGGTCTAATTGGAGAACAGTAACGAGTGGTGTCCCTGAGTGTGGTGGGGGGAAATCATGTTCAACATCTTTTGTCAGTGATGTGGACAGTGGGATTGGCTGTGCCCTAAGCCAATTTGCCGATGACACCAAGGTGTGTGATTCTGTTGATATGCTGGAGGGAAGGAATGCCATGCCGGGGGACCTTGACACACTTGAGAGGTAGGCCAGTGCCAACCTTATGAAGTTCAACCAAGCCAAGTGCAAGGTCTTACACCTGGGTCAGGGCAGTCCATTTTGTGGTAATTCAGTAAACCCCTGCTCTGTGTTTGAAGACAAGAATAGTCTACTAATAGGAGCAATAAATCTGGAAGTATGATGCTAGTTCTAAGTCCCTCGCTTCAGAATTGAAGTAATCACAGTCTGTAACATACAATGTACAACAGCAGAATACCCCAGATTTGGTTTTCCTCCTACCAATATTTTGTATCAATATACTTAATTCTGCTTAATCTGAACCCCCATGTCCTGTTAACAAAACACAGGAACCACGTTAAAGTGACTGCCCATTTTATTGTGAAATGTATTTGTAATTCTTAATAATTAGCACAAAATCAGGAATTCTAAACCACTTCAAAAAACATATTTCAGTTTTCAATTTAGTTGATAATATTGATTTAGAATTTACTTAGTACAGTCTAGGTTACCTTTCAGATTTTCCCTTGGTAACTGAAGCCACGCTCTTTCTACTCTGATTGCCATCCATATTCTCTACCGTACCACTATGCTTTTAATACATTCTTTTATTTTGACACATTGATTCACAGCATACTTTGAGAAACACAGTTCAATATTTTTATTAAAGTATGAGATTGATTCAGATATATTTTTCATCTAGAAATTCTATTGTTTTCTGTGGGAAATTGCATGTGCAAGGAATGCAAAAGTAGACCACGCTTATAGGAAACACAAAGAAAAATATCACATCTCTTACTGGGCACTTATTTTCATCCAAATCTGATAAAATAAATAGATGGAAATTATTTTTTACCTATTCACTTAGGTTAAGTGTAATCTTTCATACTTGAAGAGTTTCAGTAACTGTTTTGGGGAATATAATACAAACATGTTTGTTTCTTGGGAAGCATGAAGGATTACCGTTTCCCTTCTACCTTTTTGCACAACTGCTTAGGATAAGGGTTTACTTCATTGAACTTATTAATTTATTCCATCTCTTTGTTCTTTCAGGGAAACTGTCTTCATTTATATTTGCATTTGACTTTGGTTTGCATATAGGCACTAGATGGACCATCAGTCTTCATGACTTAGTCTTGAGTTTGATGGAGCTTATTTTTCCAGTCAATGAGAATTAAAAGCAAAAAATAATTAAAAACATTAAAAGCTCATGAAAAAATGGAACAACTTGTGCCATAGAATCACCCTGGATTTGCTTTCTCTTTTGCTTTTCTGATTAGAAGTCTCCTCTTGTCACCTGCATTCTTCACTAAATTTTAGAATTGCATGGGCAGCTATTTGTGTATGCAAGAGGAATTTTGAGGTCTTCACTCATCTTATCCAGCCAGCATGCCAAATTATTAGTCACCTGACTTCAGTAGCACCTTTCACAGAGGTTTTGGCTGTTAGAAGTATATACATGAATAGGAATGGAGAGGTAATGATGACTGTCCAGCTTTAATCAGATTCAGAAGTACACTCAAGGACTCAAGGAAATATAAAGTTCAGGAGGGGAAATGTCAGAAACAATATGGCTTAGAAGTTTGCTTGTGGTTAACAAAGCAGCACAAAGTACCACAATCCAGCACCAGTTCAATGCAGCCTGCAAGCTGCAAAATGCTAATTTTGAAGACATTTACTCCATTTCTTCTAATTGCTTCAAAATTTGTTTCCTTATTAATTCCATGCTAATGAAAGGCTTTACAAAGCAATAACAGATTTTATATATATAAACAGCTGGAAAATGCTCTAAATTGAAAATTGCAGTCTGCAGAGACTGGAATTCAAAGTGACAACTGATGCTATTCAGTTGTTGGAAAGTAACCCAGATTAATGGAATTAGATGAGATACAGTCAAACCTCTTCTTAAAACTCTATCTTTAAATCACTAAATATATTTCTAGCAATAATAGTATAGGAAGTCATATGCTGCTTCAGCAATTCATTTGTATTTAATTCAAATTAGAAGGTGTAAGCCTCAAGTTACAATTTTTTGCCTTTTTCTTTCAAGCGACGTTTCATTTATTTTAATGCCTTTGGAAGTTTTGCCAGTTAATGATTGAATAGGTCCTTTTGTTATGAAATGCTTCTTGCTTTTCCATCTTATCTGTTTATTTAGTGTACAGCAAAGGGAATTGTCAAATTTCTGAGTTTCAGCAGGCAATGAATTCGTACTTGTATTCTACAAGACAACCATACGATTTCCAAATTGCTGGAGTTGGGTGCTTCTGTTCTGATCTTTGATTGTTAAAATATGCTTTGGCGATGGATGTGTCACAACCTATCAACATCTGCAGGAAGGTTCTTGCTCACAAGGCTCCATTACTTTAGGAACTGCAATCAGCAAGCAAAGCCCAACTATAGGTTCATAAAACTTTTTTTTTCAGCCGGGGTTTTAAAACAAACTTAATAGCAAAATAAGGCAAGGTTTCTTTGTTGTTTTGTTTGTTTGTGGTGAGATTTTTTTCCTCCAAACAAAAGCAATCTTCATTAAAACACAAACCAACATACTAAAAAGAAGAAAAAACCAGTTATGACTGTTCAATTTGTTTTGATAATAACAGAGGTTGCAAAGACAAAATAAAAATTCTCAATGAGATTTTGGTTGCTGGTATACCAGTTTCATATACTTGCATATTTTTAAATTTTATAGTATCAAAACTGTTCCCTTCACTATAAGAGAGTGCTTTTCTTTTTATGCTAAATAAATTTTCTACATTGCACCAGATTCTTTTTCTAGTTGTTCGAACTCAGAGCCTTTTACTTGAAGCATTGTAAAAATCTTTAACTTCTTGTGGTAACATATAATCCTAATACCTGGAGAAGCAGATACGTATGAGATCAGAAGAAGGGAATTTATACATATATCTGGCTAGGGAAAATTTTTTCTCACTCTGTTACTATTCTATGTGATTGACTAAAATGACAAAACATTCTATTTTGATACAATGGATAACATTTCATTTTACTGACTTAGAAGTGCAATCTCCTTTGCCAAAAAAGCATAAAACCTGCATGGTGTAGGAAGACAGGTGACAAAGTTCTTGGAAGATAAATACTGAACAGACTGATTAAAATAAAAAAAAAAATATTAAATAAAATTGGATTCTGGTTACATTTAGAAATATAACAAATGCAATCTGGTGTCCTGGGTTCAGCAGTAGCAGTCATATTTCTCCTTCTTAGTAGCTGTTGCAGTGCTGTGTTTTTGACTTTCAGCCTGGGAACAGCTGTTCAGGGATGCCACCCATTAAATGTATTGAGATGAACTCACACATAAAAGTGAAAATGCTTACTCCTACATGCATATAGGTGATATACAGGAATAAGAAATTGATAGTTCTAAAGACATTACCTATGTTATGATCACTGAATTCACAGCACTTCTTTCATTTAGAAATCTTCATGAATAACACTTACCTCCTGAAATGCCAGAAGCAAAATATTTCTAAAAACAGCTGCAGATTTCTACGAATGTCCTTAAGTGACATTTTCACTGCACAGCACCTAGTGCATCCAGTACAGGGAGCAGGAAAAAAGACCACAAACTAATGGCAGCCATTTGAGTAGTCCTCTGAATTATTAATAAATTAGATCTATGGAAACCATTTAGAATGACTCATTAAACAGATTAACTCCCTATTTCATGAGCAAACACTGGGTGTTCTAATAGAATGAAAGAACAAATATATAAATAATAATAAAAAAAAAACCATACTCTGATTACATAAAAACTGTACATGACAATGCAGTAAATAAGGAATGCTACCTAATTCATATAGGCCCTTATCTACAGCAGACATAAATAAAGCTAAATGTATATCACAAAGTCTGCTCAGGATTTAATACCAGTGCTTGTGCACAGCAGATTAAAGTGTAACCCCTAGTGAATAAACCCACTGCATGCAAACTGAGAGGATTACTGTTAGTAGGGGGTGGTTCACTTATATTTTATGATTTGCTTTTGCCTCTGTAGTTTCAGCATTGTCTTACCATAGTGTTTATTACATTTTAATTGATTTAATTTGACATAACTTCACATAGAAAATAGGAATATATATTTGCACACTTAATGAGATTTTCCAAACTGCTTTCATCTCCTTTATCAAACGTAATTGTGAACAGGCTAAAGAGGAATTAGCCATTTTACAGCATACTGGAATTAATGTTTATTATTTGGTGATACAAAATTAATGTGTTTTAATCAGCTATTATTAGCGCATCTATTTACATGCAAATATTTTCCTCAAGTACTAAATGCAAAATAAAGATGTAGCAGATTGCACATCTGTAAGTAGCAATAATCTTTATGACAGAATATATTTTCTAATTTTGGAAGACTTCATTGCTACAACAGGTGATCTTTTCTGTGCACAACAGACAATTATAGGAGAATCTAGAAAGAGGATGTTAGTGTCAGAGAATCACGATGTTTTGCAGCCTCATTCATGTAGCAGCTTTTCAGAGGATAACTGGAAATCATGTCAGATATTCTTCATGCAGTCCCTTAAAATCTTGAAAAAACAGTAACACCATGCTGCGAGGGCTATAAAACATCTTGTAAATGCCTAAATTCAGTGCTACACTAGTTACTTAAAACCAACACAAAAACAGTTTCCTATCGATTATGCTGAGATATAGACTATAAACCATGACCTCACATAGCAGGAAGAACTATTCTTAAGCATTTGGAAGACCTAGGGAGATTTTAATAAAGAGCTATTCAGTTATTATGAAATGAGTAAATAAATACCATATAATTATCTATAACTTTTGTGTGTGTATTTATACAATTTATTATACTCTTCTAATACACCAGTGTAAACATTTACTATTTAGTAAACTGTCAAGATTTGCAAATTAATAAAGAAAGCTAGTAAGGACCAGCAAATGAAAGTAAGATCCTGTTTGCTCTTAAAGCGAAATTATAAAGGGTAAACCATTGGAAAAAAAATAAGTCAATAGAATCATAGAATAGTTAAGGTTGGAAAGGACCTTTGTAATTTTTTCCTGAAAGCAATGTAACCTATAACAGAATATATGAATCTACGTTAGAATTCTATTTCAATAGAAGCCATAAAGCAAATACAGAATCTGTAAGCAGATGTAATCACTCCTTTACAATGCAAAAATACCGCCTTTTTTAAATGCTTATTTTTGACTAGACAAAATAAAGCTCATTAAAAGAGGTTATTCTGAGAAAATCACAGGCTTGAACCAATGAGTTAGTTCACATGTTCTTCTGGACAGCACAATGAATAAAGCTAAGTCAAAAATAAGTGAGAAAGAGCAGAAAGAAGCCTACAGTACCTTCTGTACCGAGAAGTTTTTGCCTGTTTGTTACAGTTCCTGCTATA
The DNA here is from genome assembly GCA_024733675.1 of Psilopsiagon aymara. Classification (NCBI taxonomy): domain Eukaryota; kingdom Metazoa; phylum Chordata; class Aves; order Psittaciformes; family Psittacidae; genus Psilopsiagon; species Psilopsiagon aymara. Next base: position 7,750 of record JANRGW010041130.1, on the reverse strand, counting down.
TTTACAACTGGACATACATACCTCCAGTGCAAATGTACATCAGGTTCAGAGACACACAGAGAACTATGTGCATTGCCTAAATATAGTTAAAGACGTGCAGGACAGTTTCACTCACATTATCCCCTCTTGTCTCCAGATCAAGCAGAGGGCATGTCTTCTTCCAATTTCCTTGCAGCATGCTTAAGGACTGCTGCAGCACCCAGGCTATTCTCTGCAATGCAGTCAGGATATAAACAGCATGCACACTGGATCTAGAGACTGCTAGAAATGTCCATCAACTGCTGGATGCTTGAGTATCTACGTACCTTGACTTACTTGAATGTATAAATATCCTGCAGAGTAAGTGAAGAAAGGCAACCCTTGAATTTTTTTCTCTATTGTTTTTATGCAAGGTTAATATAGGAAAATGCATATTTCTTTTAAACATGCATTTATTTAAGATAATTTTTGTAATTTTTTTATTAATTCAACATTCAAGTACTAAAAAAATGCAGTATTTATGATAGTATATATTTAATGCTATCAAGAAAGCTAAGAAATCCAGTGGAGTTCAAATAAGACTGAAAAGTCTTTCATATTGATCTTGCCTTGGCTATATTTTCAGATAAATTGTATTACCTCAGTTCTCTTAGATACTAAGTGATAAAACTTCTTTTTAAGACAGGGTTGTTATGTTTTTTTGTTTGTTTTTCCTTAAATAAATTCCAAATTCTACACTATTTGGATAAAAAATATCTTCACCTATCTTCAGCAGGGTTTAATACAAAAAAAGCTTGTCTCTTGCAGAAGACCAAACTGCAATCATAATGGGTTTCTTCCAGTCATATTCACAAACAATCTCTGAAGTATTACTTTTATTATCCTTGATGAGTGCTACTTTGCTTTTCAGTTTCTGTTATTTATAGCACAGTGTCTCAAGGGGGAAGTACAAACAACATATGGAGTATCTACCAACGCATACATAATATGTCAGCTTGACTCATGCTTCTTTAGGGATTTAGATTATTAATACTGAATTAATTCATTATTGGTCTGGAACTCTCAGAAGGCAATCCCCACTTTCCAGACCATAATGATCTTTATTTGATAAGGAGGAAGAAAATGAATGGAGCAAAAGATCACATCATCTTGTTTAGTAGGTTAAGAAGCTACACAGCACTAAATAGGTTTTACTGATACACTTATGACTCCTGTGTTACCTTGACTAGTACACAGACTGTGAAACTGACATAATTTTGGAACCAGGCTGCATTTCCTGTTCAGTTGTTTTGCACTTGCCTGATGGCACAAAGCAAACAGAAAGCCAGGTCTTCTTCAGGGCTAGAGAAATTCCCAGGACAACAAACTAACTATTGTTTGTCCTTCAGAAAAAAGGCTTGGGAGTAAGGTCATGCTGTGGTTATTTCCGCCCTTTTATAATTTGTCTTGTACCACTAGACCCAAGTAAATGTAAAGGTACACATAAAATCTGGTATATCAAAGGGGTGGGAAACAGTCCACATTAGCATCTTGTGCATGGAGGCTGCCTTATTTAAGAAGGAAATATAAAGGTTAAGCAGGAAATAGGGGAGATGCATCTGAATTAGTGGGCATGCTGAAACTCAGGGGGAGTTTAGCCCTACACCCTCTAGGTAATAAGAACAAAGTGCTTCTCCTGCTTGGGAAGCCCTGTGACCAGCACAGGATTAGGCCCTCTCCTTTGCTGTAGAGACTGAAGCAGGACACCAAGGTGAACTGTTGCCTGTGGCTCCCAAAAAAGCAGCTCTAGTAAGGCTTATCTTATAAACTTATAGGTTAAACTATAAACTGTTTAAGCCCAAAATCCCTTCCCTCATTGTCTGTAAAAAAGACTTAATATACTCAGCACATTTGAAGGCATGGAATATATTCTGCCATGAAGAATATAGGGTATTGTATGCTCCTTTCACAGTCTACAGTGATCCCAAAATTTTTCAATCATCAATTATTTTTTTTTAATCAAAGCATGGCCTTTTCTGAAAAGCCATTTCAGAAATGTTTTATTTCTCATACTGCAATAGTTATTTAAATGCCTACATGTATACTTCATTTGTAACCAAAAAGTTTCAACATCCACTTTTAATTTCTGTTATTTTTCAAATAGAAAATAGAAGCAATTTTGAAACCTTTTTCCCCCACCTTAGACAAATTAAGGATCATATTCTCTAATATTGTGATACTTTCCTTTCTTGGTCTTCCTATAAAAAGTATGCTATGACCAGTGCTAGAGGCAATCTCCATGGAAGGCTTACCTGTCCTTGAGGATACTGAATCTTCACTGTGGCTTATTTATAAAATAGATGTATTCAGAAAGAAATTTTGGAGATGAGAAAGAAATTTTGGATATGCGGAAGAAATTCTTTACTGGTAGTGTGGTGAGGCACTGGAACGTTTTGCCCAAGGAAGTTGTGAATGTTCCATCAATGACAGTGCTCAAGGCCAGGTTGGACATAGCCTTGGGTGACATGGTTTATTGGGAGGTGTCCCTGGCCATGGCAGGGGGGTTGGAACTAGATGATATTAAGGTCCTTTCCAACCCTAACTATTCTATGATTCTATGATTCTATGAAATGTGATGTAGTTAATGGCTTGCTCTTTCCCTCCCTCTCTCAGAAAAACTTGATCACAGGCAACTTTTAAACATAATTTTTGAACAACCATGATTTTTAGTGAGGTCACTGAAGCCTTTAGTCATTGTTATCAGCAATATTTTACAATTTTTCAGCCATTTTTCTTGATTTAAGATGGGAAGTTTCATGTGTTCACTTTAGAAAAAAATGGCAGATAAATATTTCTGGTAATGTGCTGCTGTTTAAGTTCAGCAGTGTTAAAAAAGGTTTGTTCAAACTTAGACAGTGCCCTGATTCTGACAAAACACATATTTGCATATTCTTATATTCCATCATATGTCATTTGCTTGTAGTGATGTTGAGTAATACATCTGTCAAATTACTTAAGATGGTTGCTACTTTAATAGGCTGAACAAACAGAAACTGATATCCTTAAATATTGATATACTTGAAAGGTGGTGTTTTGCAGCGGTATATACTGATTCCAAATATAATCACTGTCATAAACTAAAAATCCTAGGCAAACTAAAGCCACCATTTAATACTGTCTCTGGTAAATTAAGTCAAACAGGTAAGGTGACTTTTGAATCACATTTCAGTATCTAGAGAGATCTCTTTTGTAATTTATATGGCTGTAATACCAACAAATAACGTCTTACTACTTGAAAACTCCATTTTTTTAAATTCTAACATTATTTTTATGATTAACATATTTGTGTATTAAATGCATAACAAAATATATGGAGTATGAAACACAACCTTTAAGAAACAACAAAAGCTTCTGTCATTATATGAATAAACAACTTGGTAGGTACACAGCATTTTTTTTTTTCATATTTGATTAATTAATTTCTGGAATTCATTGCTATAAGTTATTTAGGATGCCAGAACTGTATCTGAAAGAAATTCAAAGACAGGCCATTAACATACACAAACTATTGCAAGAAATCCCCAGATTAGAGTATATATCAGCTAAGCTATCATTCTGGTGCTTGCCCTGACATTGTTTTCCCTCCCAAACCTAATGTATCAATTATGGTATAGTGTTGAAGAAGGCATAACTCACAATTAAGAGCCTCATCTTATCCAGTACTTAATAGTAATTGGCTAGGGGAATAAAAACTGTGAACTAAAGGAGACAGCAAAATACGTCTTTCGTACACAAAAGCATCAAAAGGAAATACTTAGTGTCCATAAGATTTCCACTTTGTGAAATCTTGCTTTAAGATTCATCACTGGTGAGTATTTCTGAAGTCTCTGTTTGAACAGAGGCGGGGTTAAGTCAGTAGTATTGTGTGGATATTACCAAATACTACCAGTCCTAATGTCAAAATCAGCATATGGATTTCACTTCATACCCTGATGGACAAAGATTTTTGGTATGATCCTTAAGGGAGAAAGATCTCTGAGCAATATTTTAGTGGCTGATGGCTGTCATTCACTTGGGGATGAAACTTACTTTGAACATTAAATGAAGAATGTGACCTGCTTTGTGAAAGTGACTACAGGAATTGTACAGTGGACACTCTATTGAGTCTACACCACCAGAGTACAGAAATCTCCGTGCCCAGTTGCGTATTTGCCCTGGATTCAGCAGTAGTAGTCATTTTTCTCCTTAGTTGCTGGTGCAGTGCTGTGTTTTCGACTTTAGTCTAGGAACAGTGCCGGTAAGACACCAACGTTTTAGTTGCTGGTAAGTAATGTTTACTCCAATCAAAGACTTTTTCAGTCTCATGCTCTGCCAGGGAGGAGGGGCACAGTAAGGTGGGAGGAGGCAGAGAAAGGTACACCTGACCTAAACTAACCAAAGGGGTATTTCATACCACAGCACATCATGCCCAGTATAGAAACTGGGGGGAGTTACTCGGAATGCCCAGATTGCTGCTCTGGTTGGGCTGAGTATCTGTCGGCAGGTGGTGAGCAATTGTATTCTCTCCTCTTATTATTTCCCTTATCATCATTATTATTATTGGTGATAGCAGCAGTAGTTTTGTGTTATACTTTAGTTACTGGACTGTTCTTATCTCTACCTGTGGGATTTACATTCTTTTGGTTCTCCTTCCCATCCCTCCAGGAACAGGGGAAGGAAGAAGGGGAGGAGTGACTGAGAAGCTGTGAGGTTCTGAGTTACCGGCTGGGCTTAAACCACAAGTGTATTTTATCATTTTCTTATTTCTGACAGTTAATATAAAGGTGAAGAAACATATTTTCAAAACATTAACTTTTCAAGCTACATTAATCAACTTATTGTCTTTAGACCATCATAGTTACAACAGCACTACGTAAAACACATATGACATTTTGTCTTGGTTTAAGCCCAGTCAGCCACGCAGTTTGCTCACTCACTCCCCACTCTTTCTTCCCCCTGCTCCTGGGGGGATGGGAAGGAGAACTGAAAGAATGCAACTCCCACAGGTTGAGATAAGAGCATTTCAGTAACTATGGTATAACACAAACCCCTACTGCTATCACCAATAACAATATTGACAAGGGGAATACAAGGAAAGAGAATACAACCGCTCACCACCCAATACCAAGCCTGACTCAGCAGTGCATCCCCCTCTTCTGGGTCCCTGCCCCTCATTTTTCACATCCTGGGCATGAAATGCTGTGGTATTCCATACCTCTTTGGCTACTCTTTGGGTCAGGTGTCCTGCCTCTGCTTCCTCCTGGCTTCCCCTTCTCCCTGGCAGAGCACGAGACTCAGGAAGTCCTTGGTCAGACTAAACATTACTGAGCAGCAAATGAAAACGTCGGTGTTACCAGCGTTGTTTGCAGGCTGAAAATCAAAACCACAGCACTGCACCTGCTACTTAGGCATGAAGTGCTGTGGTTTTGACTTTTAGCCTGCAAACAACGTTGATAATACCAGTGCTTTTAGTTGTTGCTAAGTAATGGTCACTCCAACCAAGGACTTTCTGAATCTCATGCTCTGCCAGGGAGGAGAGAAAGCCGGGAGGAACCAGAGACAGGACACCTGACTTAAAATAATCAAAGGGGTATTCCATACCACAGCACTTCATGCCCGGTATATAAACTGGGGCAGTCAGCTGGCAGGGCTAGATTGCTGCTCGGGTCAAGCCAGGTATTGGTCTGCGGGTGGTGAGCAGTTGTACTCTCCCCTTGTTGTTTTCCTTATCATTATTATTACTAGTGGTAGCAGTAGTATTTTTGTATTATACCTGAGTTACTGGACTGTTCTTATTTCAACCCATGGGAATTACATTCTTTTGATTCTCCTCCCCATCCCTCCAGGAGCAGGGGGGAGGAAGTGTTGGAGGCTGGGGAGCAGTGAGCAAGCAGCTGTGTGGTTCTGAGTTACCAGCTGGGCTTAAACCACTACACAGCCATCGAAATTTCACAAATTACAATAGGTTGGGCGGCAGGAAGAGAGAATACTTAATTACTTCCCAGAGTAGTTGAATAAAGCATGTAACTTTTCACCATACCTTTCCCATCATTGTTGCCACAATTACTATATAATTACATTTTCTGCTGCTGCTTCAAACAAATGATAGATTTGCAAGTCATTTCACATCAGCTACTCTCTCTGCTACAGGAATATTTGTTTATCAAAATATTATCTAAAATTTCACCACCTGGATTATTATCGAATACACATGGCTGAAAATACATCAGACCCCAACCAAACACAAAGAGAATAGATTAAATGCCCTGTATCAGGTTTGTGAGGCAAGGTTTTGCTAGTAAGAAGTGGGGTTACAGGGATAGTTCCTGTGAGAAGCTGCTAGAAACTTCCCCTGTGTCCATTGGAGCCAACATGAGCTGAGCACTCAATGGACCCACTGCCAAGGCTAAGTTCATCAGTGATAGTGGTAGTGGATCTGGAATAACGTTTTCTTTTCTGAAAGCCAAACCCTTTGTCTTAGCACCAACCTTCAGCATGCGCAGCCAGTTCCCAAAACCTGCAACACCATCCACTTCAGCCAAGGCTATCACCAACAAGGACAATACAGAGCAGGTTTTCTTGATTTGTGAGTAGCAAGCACTGCAGTAACTTGCTTCTGGTTGGCACATTTTACATTTGCATGAGGAAGTAGACCTCTACACATTCCATTAGCATAAAACATTTCATACAAAGCTATGCACTAGCTGAGTTAACAGCCATTTCTTGTCACCCTAAATATAGGTCTTGGTCAAGTGCAGAGAGATGGACTTCGCAAAATTTTAGGAGTGATGTTCAGATTAACTGTTCATGTTTATTTACCACCTGGAACATTCAATAAATGTGTGCAGCATGTTTATAACTGTCTTTTTTTATTGGAATTTTTTTCACAAATATTTTACAACAACTCTTTATAAATAGACCTGCTTAGCTATGATCTGAGGTACACGGAAATCAGACCTAATGGGAAAATGTGTAAGTTCTCTCAGGAGAGGAAAATTAGCTCTTGAAACAGTGTCTGTTGACTAATCAGCTTGCTTTCTCCACATAGACTTTCCCCAACACCAGCCCCCCAGCACTTTATTCCTACCATTTAATCCATTTTGTAAGAAGAATTTGCAGGAAGTAAAGGTCATTCAAAACTCTTGAATAAAGGAATTTGCTACTTACGATATTTGAAGTCTACATTGTGATATGGTTATTTGTCTTTGTCTGGTCTAGCACTGAAATTAATTTTCATTAGGACAGCAGCCTTCTAAACACAGTGATAGCTTCCAGTTACTAACCAGCTGCATCAGCTGTGAATTGGTGACCTAGAAGTAAAATGCTTCGAAGTTTCTTCCAGTTGAATAAGCTTTCCATTCTTTCAGAACTGTTAGCACGCACCTTTATACACAGCAGATTAGGCTCAGTTTTAGGTGCATTACCATCTTGCACTGCACAATGGACAATCTTTCCAATTCACTTTGACCAAAATCAAACAGAAAAATCAAGATCACCACAACCATCACGCTTTACACATATCATCCAAATATCAGATTGAAAAAGTTCATTTATACCTATGTTGCATGAAAAACCTATCTGAAAAATGTATCTGTTCCCTGACATCTTACTAGTTGTCATGGGTTCAGCAGTAGCAGTCATTTTTCTCCTTCTTAGTAGTTAGTGCAGCACTGTGGTTTTGACTTGTGGCCTGAGAACAGCGCTGATAACACCAATGTTTTTAGTTACAGCTTAGTGATGTTTGGTCTGGCCA